>SZWC01019500.1:32034-42034 GCA_023375785.1 Penium margaritaceum | reverse complement strand
TGAATCACTCAAAATGATGGAATACATATAGAGCTAGAGCTTGGGCAAGTCAGCCCTCTCACAAGCCACACCACTTAGCCATGGAGGCTAAGGCTCACACACTAGAGTCCACAATCTCACACAAGGGAGGAAATCAGCCTAACAATCAGACTGACCAGTCACACACGACCTAGAGAGCTAGAGAATGCTCTCATGGCACACTCCTAGTGGTCACATCACCTACAAACCCATGGAGAATTGCCATGTGTCCATGGCTAGCACACAAGGATCTCACCTCACCTAAAAAGTAAGGAGAGGTACCTTTATCCTAGTCAGCATACTCTGACAAGGCAATCCTAAGACCAAGGACCTTTTTGGATATTTCTCCCATCAGGTCTTGACCCTGGACCTCTTGCCTTTTTCTTTTCTCAGGCTAAGGCATGGAGCCATCGCCCATGGCCACCCAGACATCGGCGGGTCAGAGTGTGCTGACTAGCATAAAGAGGTCCAGGGTCTGAGTTGGAGTAGGAGTAGAAGCACACCCTGTTTTCAAGAGGGCATATCTTTCAAAATCCCCTGTTCATGACCCTGTTTTATGGGTCGATCTGAACGGTTTTAACCTGAATTTTCCAGTGGTGGGCTCAGTTTTTCCAAATTCCCAGTCTGCTAGCATCTACAGTCCATTTTCTGTTAGGCAGATTTCTGGAAGAAGCAGCAGCAGAAGCAGGGGTAGCGCCGCCACTCAAGGGTAGCGTTGAGCATCACCAAAGCTCAAAATGGCAGCAGCAGGCATAGTAAAAGCAGCCCAGCCCTTGGAGAGGCTGGAAGGACGTGCCAACTTCACGTTTTGGAAGATCCGTACCAGACTCCTTTTGGAGGAGAGGGTCTTGTGGGAGGTGGTGAGCGGCGACGAGCGCGCTCCGCCTCCACAGGCAAAAGGCATCACCGCAGCTAAGGTGGTGGCGGGGAAGACGCCGCAAAAAGGTGCAGCAGATGCAAGTTCATCTACAACTGCAGCGACGGCGTATGAGGAGTGGAAGAAGAAAGACAGGCAGGTCTACAGGTTGCTTGTCAACACCATCTCCAACCTGCATCTTCAGTACGTGAGTGACAATGCTACTGCAAAGGAGGGGTGGGACACGTTGTGCAAGAAGTATGAGAGCAAGGATCCTGCATTCCTCATGCTTTTGGAGGAAAAGATGATGGCGCTGAAAATGCAGGATGGTGAAGGGATGGAGGCGTACCTGGACAGGGCAAAGGAGCTGGCGAAGCAGCTTAGAGCGACCGGCAACCCTGTGGAAGAGACGCGCTTCATCCTCCTCTTGCTAAGGGGACTCCCAACCAGCTATGACACGGTGCGAGAGACACTGGAGTGCCAGCCAACTCTCGACCTCGACTTCATCTGCACACACCTGGTGCAGGTGGAACTGTGTCGCAATGCCGCAAAACGCAATGGCGGCAACAGCAGCAGTGAAGCAGCTTTCATGGCGAAGGACTCACGCAACAAGCAGCAGCAGCAGTCCGGGCAGCAGAGAGGCAAGAAGAAGGGCAAGTGCCATTATTGCCAGATAGAGGGGCACTACAAGAAAGATTGCTTCAAGTTGAAGAGGGACCAGAAGGAGCAGCAGCAGTAACAGCAAAAGCAGCAATCTCCACAGGAACAGCAGTAGCAGTCACAGCAACGTCAGCAGCACCAGCAGCAGCAGCAGTAGAACCAGACCGGTGTGCGCCATTTTGGCAACATGAACGTCGCCAAGGAGGTGTGCGACCGCCTCTTCATGGCGAAGTCTGACATGTCGCAGAAGGAGAAGGCGGATCTGGCGTGGTACAAAGACTCTGGGTGTACCAAGAGTCTGACGCACCACAAGGAGTGGTTTACGTAGTTGCTGTCCATCCCTCCCCGTCCTATCGCTTTGGGTGATGATCGGGTGGTGTATGCTGAAGGGATTGGGATTATGGAGATGTGGTTGGAGACCCCGTGTGGCATTGAAGTAGGAGTGTTCCATGGCGTGCTGTACGTACCTAATGCTACGTTCAATCTTCTCTCAGTGTCCTCTCTCACCAACACAGGACTGCGAGTCATCTTTGATGACCACTATGGCTACATCCTCGACAAGGAAACAGGAGGGGAGTTGGCCAGGTCGGTGAAGGAAGGCGACATGTAGGGGCAACCAAGATCCCGCGTGAGCAGAGTCTTGCAGTAGTGGTGCAGGCAACAGATGGCGAGATCTGGCATGCGCGCTACGGCCACATCGGCATGCGCGCCTTGCAGCAGCTTCAAGGAAAGCAAATGCTGCGTGACCTGCCTACTATCTCTAACTTTGAGCAGCAGTGTATCGGCTATTTGGAGGGGAAGCAGCACCAGGAGGCGTTCTCTGGAGCAGGGGAGCGTGCAAAGGAGGTATTGGAGCTGGTCCACACGGACTTGTGCGGACCGATGCAGACCCAGAGCTTTGGAGGCTCTAGGTATTTCCTGACCTTCATTGATGATTTCAGCCGTTACAATGCTGTGTACTTCCTTCCTCCCAAGGACCAATGCTTTGACAGGTTCAAGGAGTTCAAGGCCATGGTGGAGAACCAGACTGGCAAGAAGATCAAGGCGTTGCGCAGCGATAGCGGTGGAGAGTACCTGAGCAAGGAGTTCCAGGACTATCTCGCAGCAGCTGGCATCAAGGCGCAGCGTACCGCGCCGTACTCGCCGCAGCAGAACGGTGTAACTGAACGCGCCAACCGTACCATTATGGAGTCGGCGTGCTCCATGCTGCACGCGGCTTGGCTGAATTATGACTTCTGGGCTGAAGCAGTGGGCACTGCGGTCTACGTCAAGAATCGCAGTCCAACAAAGGCGCTGGAGCAGATGACGCCGTACGAGGCGTGGTTCGGCAAGAAACCGAGCGTGAATGATCTCCGAGCATTTGGCAGCCTGGCACACATGCACGTGCCCAAGGAGAAGCGGCGAAATGGGACGTAAAGAGTGTGCAGATGCTGATGATTGGCTACGACGTGGCAAGTAAGGCCTATCGCATCTACGAGAGGGATACAGGCCACGTCATCATCTCCAGGGATGTCGTCTTCAACGAGAGCAACGTCATTGACACCAACATTGTGTGTGAAGAGGCAGCAGAACCAGTAGCTGACGAGACAGTGGGAGCAGAAATCCTTCCTGACCCACTCTCTCCTGATCCTTCCTCTACTATGACAGTGGGAGAATCACTCTACTCTCCCATGTCTGATGCAGCAGATACAGCAACCTCACCGGCAGAAGCAGAGGAGGGAGATGTAGCAACACCAGCAGCAGCAGTTGTACCAGCAGTACCGCGCCAGCCGCCCGCTAACGCTCCAGCACCAGGTCGCAGGTACCCTCTTAGGGTGCGTTACAAGCCTGGTGAGCGCGGCCATTTCTGGATGCTGCAGAAACCAGAATAGATGAATGTCGCAGTTGCAGCAGATTCAGATGAGCCAACGTCATACAAGGAGGCCATGGCTGCACCGGATGCAGCAGATTGGGCGCGAGCCGTGCTACAAGAGATACAGTCGCAGCTGGACAACGGCACGTGGGAGCTGACTGAGCGTCCACCTGGACGTAAGGTGATCAAGTGCAAGTGGGTATTCAAGAAGAAGCGGGGAGCAGATGGTAACCTGGAAAAATACAAGGCGAGGCTGGTCGCCAAGGGCTACTCACAGCAGGAGGGTACGACTACACAGAAACTTTTGCCCCTGTTGCAAAGTTTGCCTCTGTATGCAAGCTCCTCTCTTATGCAGCAGCTGATGACTTCGAGGTTCACCACATGGATGTCAAGACGGCATTCTTGAATGGTGACTTGGAGGAGGAGATATACATGGAGCAGCCGGAGGGGTTCGTCATGGATAGCCAGGAGCACCTGGTTTGCAAGCTGCTAAAGTCGCTGTACGGCCTCAAGCAAGCGTCGCGTGCTTGGAACCAGAAGTTGGATGCGGCGTTGCAGTGCATGGGGTTTGAGCGCAGCGAGTGTGACTACAGCGTGTATCACTGGCAACATGAGCATGAGATCCTCATCATCATTGTCTATGTGGATGACATGCTCCTTTCCAACAGCATGTCTGCATTGCAAGAGTTCAAGGAGGCCATGCAGGAGCGCTTCCAGATTTCTGACCTCGGGGAGGCATCATACTTCCTCGGTATCCAGATCATGCGTGACCGCAAATCACGCTCTCTCTTGCTACAGCAGAGTCGTTACATCAAGGACATCCTGCAGCGGTTCGGCATGGCAGAGGCCAAACCCATCGGCACGCCGCTGGAGACGCGGCAGTACCTCGTGAGCTTCAGCGGAGAAGCAGATACAGCTGAGCGGCAGCTTATGTACCTGATGGTGGCAACCAGGCCGGACCTCGCACAGGCTGTGAGCGCTGAGAGCCAGCACATGGCTAATCTCGGACCGGAGCACCAGAAGGCAGTGAAGCGGATCTTCCGCTACCTTGCTGGGACCATCAACGTCGGCATCACCTACAACGGCAACGACAACAGCGTCATCGGCTACACAGATGCAGATTGGGCTTCAAATCCTAAGAACCGCAAGTCTATCTCTGGACATGTATTTTTCATGAATGGAGGTGCCATCAGCTGGTGCAGCAAGCGACAGGTGGTCGTGGCCACCTCGAGCACAGAAGCTGAGTACGTCTCTCTCAGCTTTGGAACCAAGGAAGCAGTTTGGCTCCAGCGTCTCATGGCGGAGATGAGTGGGAGTGTAGCAGTTCCAGTTCCTGTGCGCGTCGACAACCAGAGCGTAATCGCACTCGCCAAGAATCCTGAGCACCATGCACGGACCAAGCATATTGACATCGCATATCACTTCATCAGGCACATGGTGTAGGAGGGTGCTATAAAGCCGGAGTTTACTCCAACCAGCAGGCAGGTCGCAGATTTCTGCACCAAGCCATTGAGAGGCAGTAGTTCTACATGAAGGCATGTGGACTCAACCCACTCTGACTGCGGCAAAGTTGGAGATTGTTGGGAAAGGAGCCATCCGGCTCAATTTCAGGTCCACAGGAGCAAGTTCCAGGAAACTTCCAGAGGTGTGCTCCGATTGTCGATTTGTCTTCACCATTGGAAAGGTCAGGTGGCAAATTATCTACAGTCCAAGTTTCAGGCCGATCCAACAGTCGGATTGGGAGATATAAATTTTCGAAGTTTCGGGGGTCATGGACCGCCGATGTCTGGGTGGCCATGGGTGATGGCTTCATGCCTTAGCCTGAGAAAAGAAAAAGGCAAGAGGTCCAGGGTCAAGACCTGATGGGAGAAATATCCAAAAAGGTCCTTGGTCTTAGGATTGCCTTGTCAGAAGGTGCTGACTAGGATAAAGGTACCTCTCCTTACTTTTTAGGTGAGGTGAGATCCTTGTGTGCTAGCCATGGACACATGGCGATTCTCCATGGGTTTGTGGGTGATGTGACCACTAGGAGTGTGCCATGAGAGCATTCTCTAGCTCTCTAGGTCGTGTGTGACTGGTCAGCCTGATTGTTAGGCTGATTTCCTCCCTTGTGTGAGATTGTGGACTCTAGTGTGTGAGCCTTAGCCTTCATGACTAAGTGGTGTGGCTTGTGAGAGGGCTGACTTGCCCAAGCTCTAGCTCTATATGTACTCCATCATTTTGAGTGATTTAACAACCATTCTTCAGCACAACTGATGCCCTTTCAGTCCCACATGCTCGTTGCTCCAAGGCTCCCTCTCTCCTCCAGATCCAACATTTGGTATCAGAGCCAGATTCTGCCAGATTCAGCCAGCACAGGCCGTCAGTTTGAGAGTGACCGGTTAGGGTCAAATCGTGACCAAATTTGACGATCGACCACAAGAGCTTCAAGTTCGCAAGACAAGCTTTTCAATGACGCGAAGATTGCGAAGATCTTACAGTCGGATTGAGAGTTATGCTCAAAACGAGGTCGGCCAGGGCTACACTCTTCTCTATGAGTAAGACTGTCGCCTTGTGATGACCATAACTCACTCGTTTCTTTGTCAAATTTTACGTATTTTTCCTAAGCTTTCCATTGGTGCAAAAATATTTGCATTGCTTTGATTCGTTTGGGAGAAACGCCGTTTACAAGCTGGCTGGTCTGAGTTGGAGTAGGAGCAGAAGCATACACTGTTTTCAAGAGGGCATATCTTTCAAAATCCCCTGTTGATGACCCTGTTTTATGGGTCGATCTGAAATGTTTTGAGCTGAATTTTCTAGTAGAGGGCTCAGTTTTTCCAAATTCTCAGTCAATTGGCATCTACAGTCTATTTTCTGTCAGACAGATTTCTGGCAGAAGTAGTAGCAGAAGCAGGGGTAGCGCCACCACCCAAGGGCAGCGTTGAGCATCACCAAAGCTCAAAATGGCAGCAGCAGGCGTGGTAACAGCAGCCCAGCCCTTGGAGAGGCTGGAAGGACGCGCCAATTTCACGTTTTGGAAGATCCATACCCGCCTCCTTTTGGAGGAGAGGGGCTTGTGGGAGGTGGTGAGCGGCGACGAGCGCGCTCCGCCTCCACATGCAAAAGGCATCACCGCAGCTGAGGTGGTGGCGGGGAAGACGCCACACAAAGGTGCAGCAGATGCAAGTTCATCTACAACTGCAGCTGCGGCGTATGAGGAGTGGAAAAAGAAGGACAGGCAGGTCTACAGGTTGCTTGTCAATACCATCTCCAACCCGCATCTTCAGTACGTGAGTGACAAGGCTACTGCAAAGGAGGGGTGGGACACGTTGTGCAAGGAGTATGAGAGCAAGGATCCTGCATTCCTCATGCTTTTGGAGGAAAAGATGATGGCGCTGAAAATGCAGGGTGGTGAAGGGATGGAGGCGTACCTGGACAAGGCAAAGGAGCTAGCGAAGCAGCTGAGAGCGGCCGGCAACCCTGTGGAAGAGACGCGCTTCATCCTCCTCTTGCTGAGGGGACTCCCAACCAGCTACGACACGGTGCGAGAGACGCTGGAGTACCAGCCAACTCTCGACCTCGACTTCATCTGCACACACCTGGTGCAGGTGGAACTGCGTCGCAATGCCGCAAAACGCAATGGCGGCAACAGCAGTAGTGAAGCAGCTTTCATGGCGATGGGCTCACGCAACCAGCAGCAGCAGTAGTCCGGGCAGCACAAAGGCAAGAAGAAGGGTAAGTGCCATTATTGCCAGAAAGAGGGGCACTACAAGAAAGAGTGCTTCAAGTTCAAGAGGGACCAGAAGGAGCAACAGCAGCATCAGCAGAACCAGACTGGCGTGCGCCATTTTGGCAACATGAACGTGGCAAAGGAGGTACGCGACCGCCTCTTCATGGCGAAGTCTGACATGTCGCAGGAGGAGAAGGCAGATCTGGCGTGGTACAAAGACTCTAGGTGTACCAAGAGTCTGACACACCACAGGGAGTGGTTTACGCAGTAGCTGTCCATCCCTCCCCGTCCTATCGCTTTGGGTGATGATCGGGTGGTGTATGCTGAAGGGATTGGGATTGTGGGGATGTGGTTGGAGACCCCGCGTGGCATTGAAGTGGGAATGTTCCATGGCGTGCTGTACGTACCTAATGCTGCATTCAACCTCCTCTCAGTCTCCTCTTTTACAAACACAGGACTGCGCGTCGTCTTCGATGATGACTATGGCTACATCCTCAACAACGATACAGGAGAGGAGTTGGCCAGGTCAGTGAAGGAGGGCGACATGTACCGCCTGCTAGGGACGACCAAGATCCCGCGTGAGCAGAGTCTTGCAGCAGTGGTGCAGGCGACAGATGGTGAGATCTGGCATGCGCGCTACGCCCACATCGGCATGCGCGCCTTGTAGCAGCTTCAAGCAAAGCAGATGGTACGTGACCTGCCTACCATCTCTAATTTTGAACAGCAGTTGTGCATCGGCTGTTTGGAGGGGAAGCAGCACCGGGAGGCGTTCTCTGGAGCAGGGGAGCGTGCGAAGGAGGTGTTGGAGCTGGTCCACACGGACCTGTGTGGACCGATGCAGACCCAGAGCTTTGGAGGCTCTAGGTATTTCCTGACCTTCATTGATGATTTCAGCCGTTACACTGCTGTGTACTTCCTTCCTTCCAAGGACCAGTGCTTTCATAGGTTCAAGGAGTTCAAGGCCATGGTGGAGAACCAGACTGGCAACAAGATCAAGGCGCTGCGCAGCGATCGCGGTGGAGAGTACCTGAGCAAGGAGTTCCAGGACCACCTCGCAGCAGCTGGCATCAAGGCGCAGCGTACCGCGCTGTACTCGCCGCAGCAGAACGGTGTAGGAGAACGCGCCAACCGTACCATTATGGAGTCGGCGCGCTCCATGCTGCACGCGGTTCGGCTGACCTACGATTTCTGGGTTGAGGCCGTGAGCATTGCAGTCTACATCAAGAACCGCAGTCCAACTAAGGCGCTGGAGCAGATGATACCGTAGGAGGCGTGGTTCGGCAAGAAACCGAGCGTGGGTCATCTCCGAGCATTTGGCAGCCTAGCGCATATGCACGTACCCAAGGAGAAGCGGCAGAAATGGGACGCAAAGAGTGCGCAGATGCTGATGATTGGCTATGACGTGGCAAGCAAGGCCTATCGCCTCTATGAGAGGGATACAGGCCACGTCATCATCTCTAGGGATGTCGTCTTCAACAAGAGTAACTGCTGCTTCAACGTGAGAAGCAGTAGTTCTGCATGAATGCATGTGGACTCAGCCCACTCTGACTGCGACAAATTGGGAGATTGTTGGGAAAGGAGCCGTCCGGCTCAGTTTCAGGTCCACAGGAGTAAGTTCCAGAAAACATCCAGATGCCTGCTCCGATCGTCAATCCGTCTTCACCATTGGAAAGATCAGGTGGCAAATTATTTATGGTCCAAGTTTCAGGCCGATCCAACGGTCGGATTGGGAGATATGAATTTTTGAAGTTTCAGGGGTCATGGACCGCCGATGTCTGGGTGGCCATGGGCGATGGCTCCATGCCTTAGCCTGAGAAAAGAAAAAGGCAAGAGGTCCAGGGTCAAGACCTGATGGGAGAAATATCCAAAAAGGTCCTTGGTTTTAGGATTGCCTTGTCAAAGTGTGCTGACTAGGATAAAGGTACCTCACCTTACTTTTTAGGTGAGGTGAGATCCTTGTGTGCTAGCCATGGACACATGGCAATTCTCCATGAGTTTGTGGGTGATGTGACCTCTAGGAGTGTGCCATGAGAGCATTCTCTAGCTCTATAGGTCGTGTGTGACTGGTCAGCCTGATTGTTGGGCTGATTTCCTCCCTTTTGTGAGATTGTGGACTCTAGTGTATGAGCCTTAGCCTCCATGGCTAAGTGGTGTGGCTTGTGAGAGGACTGACTTGCCCAAGCTCTAGCTCTATATGTACTCCATCATTTTGAGTGATTTAACTACGATTCTTCAGCACAACTGATGTCCTTTCAGTCCCACATGCTCGTTGCTCCAAGGCTTCCTCTCTCCTCCAGATCCAACAGCCATACCATACCATACCATACCATACCATACCATACCATAGCATACCAATCCATACCATACCATACCATATCATACCATACCATACCATACCATACCATACCATACCATTGCATACCATAGCATACCATACCATACCATACCATACCATAGCATACCATACCATACCATAACATACAATACCATATCATACCATACCATACCATACCATACCATACCACACCACAGCATACCAAAGCATACCATACCATAACATACCAAACTATACCATACCATACTATACCATAATATACCATACCATACCATACCATACCATACCATACTATACCATACCATACCATATCATACCATACCACACCATACCATACCATACCATACTAATCATACCATACCATACCAAACCATACCATACCATACCATGCCATACCATACCATAACATACCATAGCATACCATAGTATATCATACCATACCATACCATACCATACCATACCGTACCATACCATACCATACCATACCAAACCATACCATACCATACCATAACATTCCAAAGCATACCATACTATACCATACCATACCATACCATACCATACCATACCATA
>SZWC01019499.1:34933-50503 GCA_023375785.1 Penium margaritaceum | reverse complement strand
TGCGGCGGACCCTTGCCTTTCTTGTTGCGGTTCTTCTTCTTCTTCCCCGAAGGCGACGAGGTAGCTGTGGCAGGGGAGGAGACAGCCACGGAGGCAACGGCAGGGGAGGCGACGACAGGGGAAGCAAGTGCCTCCGTGCGATGGAGCTGAGACTCCTGGTGAGCTTCCTCAATGCGGAGGAAGAGCTCGTATGCCCAGGGCATGAGAGTGCCCTGGGCCGCCATGGTGGAGAGGACGTCCTGAGGATAGTGGACGAAGACGTCCGCGTACGCACTGGTGGCGCCGCGCTTGATGGTGAGGAGCGTGGACAGAGGGGGCGGGGCAGACTTGCCGAGACGACGAAGGATGTCCTCCCGCCCGCTGCCAGTAGGCAGTGACTGTCTCGGTCTCCCCCATGTGCAGGGAGTTGAACTCCCAAAGCAGACGGCTGATCTCAGCGTCGCTGGACAGGCGATGGGGCCTGGTGAGGACGTGCCATGCAGCTGCAGGGTCAGGGATGGCGCCAGCGGTGAAGTCGCCGAGGAAGGGCTCCAGGGCAAGGCGGGAAGCGGGGGTGGCGACTGGGACAAGGGCGCGGACGGCGCGACCAGCGTCATACAGCTGATCGGCCTGGGTGGAGTCGTANGGATAGTGGACGAAGACGTCCGCGTACGCACTGGTGGCGCCGCGCTTGATGGTGAGGAGCGCGGATAGAGGGGGCGGAGCAGACTTGCCGAGACGACGAAGGATGTCCTCCGCCCGCTGCCAGTAGGCGGTGACTGTCTCGGTCTCCCCCATGTGCAGGGAGTTGAACTCCCGAAGCAGACGGCTGATCTCAGCGTCGCTGGACAGGCGATGGGGCCTGGTGAGGACGTGCCATGCAGCTGCAGGGTCAGGGATGGCGCCAGCGGTGAAGTCGCCGAGGAAGGGCTCCAGGGCAAGGCGGGAAGCGGGGGTGGCAACTGGGACAAGGGCGCGGACGGCGCGACCAGCGTCATACAGCTGATCGGCCTGGGTGGAGTCGTAAGGCAGGGTGTAGTAGGCCCACAGACCTTCACCCTGCGCCCAGATCCGGAAGCTGAGCTTCCAGCTCCGGAACTGCTCGCCGCTCTGAAGCGGCGGCGGAGGTGTCTCAAAGTCCTTTTGCCTGCGGCCGGCACCCAAAGTGGGGCCAAGGACGGAGGTCACTGTCTGCCGTTGGCGCTGAGTCTGCTACTGTGCCAGGTAGTACGTGGCAGCGGACACAGCGGGGCTAGCATGCCCTGGGGGGATGAAGGACAGCGGCGCACTGGTGGCACTGTGGGAAGCCACCGGCTGTAGCGCTGCAAGCTGCTGCGTCAAGGCGGCAAGCTGTTGCTGAAGAGCAGCAAGAGGGTCAGGGTGGCTGCCAACGTTGCCAGTAGGCTGCTGCTGCTGCTGCTGCTGCTGCTGCAAGGGCGGCGGCTGCTGCTGCTGCTGCAGCGGCGGTGTCTGCTGCTGCAGCGGCATTGTCTGCTGTTGCTGCTGCAGGGGCGGCGGCTGTTGCTGCTGCACGGGTGGCGGCTGCTGCTGCTGCAGGGGTGGCGGCTGCTGCTGCTGCAGCGGTGGGGGATGCTGCTGCTGCTGCTACAGCGGCGGTGGCTGCTGCTGCTGTAGCGGCGGTGGCTGCTGTTGCTGCTGCTGCTGCAGCGGCGGTGGCAGTTGCTGCTGCTGCTGCAGCGGCGGCGACTGCTGCTGTTCCTGCTGCGGTGGCGGCGGCTGCTGCTGCTGCAGCGGCGGTGGCTGCTGCTGCTGCAGCGGCGGCGGCCGCTACTGCTGAAGCGGCGGCGGGTGCTGCTGCTGTTGCTGCAGCAGTCGCTGCAAGAAGGGAGGGGTAGGGGTCCCCCCACCAGAGGAGGACCCCTCATCAGGACTCCCTTCCATTACTCAGTGTCCCTTGTTTTCTATCCTTTCTCCTTTTTTTTTGTTGTTGATGACGTCAGTAGTGACGTTAGCAGTGACGTCAGCAGAGGAGTGCTGACGTCAGCAGCGGCAGACGTTGGGGCCGCTGCTGTTTTTGTTGCTCCTGATGCCTCTGCAGCCGCTGCTGCTGCTGCTGCTGTTGCTGCTGCTGCGGTTGCTGCCGCTGCTGCAGTTGCTGCCGCTGCTACTGCTTGCTTGCTGCTGCTGCTGCTGCTGCTTGCTTGCTGCTGCTGCTGCTGTGGCTGCTGCAGTTGCAACCGCAGCTGCTGTTGCTGTGAGCTGCTGCGGCTGCCGCGGCTGCTGCAGCTCGCCGCTGCGGCTGTGCGCTACTGCAGCCGCGTGCTGCTGCTGCCGCCCGCTGCTGCGGCTACTGTGTGCTGCAGCAGCTGCTCGCTGCTGCGGTGGGTTGCTGCAGCGAGCTGCGGGGGTGGGGGATTTTTTCTGTTGCCCTTTTTTTTTTCTTTCTTTTCTCTTTGTCAGCGGGCAGCAGCCCGCTGTCTGCAGCGAGCAGCGGGCTGCTGCTCGCCTGGCAGCAGCGAGCTGATGCTCGCTGGCAGCAGCGGGCTGCTGCTCGCTGCTCGCTCGCTGCAAGCAGCGAGCAGTAGCAGCCGCGGCTGGCATCTGCTGCTGCTGGCTGCTGCTGCGGCTTGTTGCAGCAGCTGCTGTAGCTCGCTGCTGCTGCTGCACGCTGCTGCAGCTGCTGCGTGCTGCAGCTGCTGCCTGCTGCCGCTGCCGCTGCCGCTGCTGCCGGCTGCCGGCTGCCGCTGCCGCTGCCGCTGCTGCCTGCTGCCGCTGCGGGCTGCTGCTGCGANCGGAACTGCTCGCCGCTCTGAAGCGGCGGCGGAGGTGTCTCAAAGTCCTTTTGCCTGCGGCCGGCACCCAAAGTGGGGCCAAGGACGGAGGTCACTGTCTGCCGTTGGCGCTGAGTCTGCTGCTGTGCCAGGTAGTACGTGGCAGCGGACACAGCGGGGCTAGCATGCCCTGGGGGGATGAAGGACAGCGGCGCACTGGTGGCACTGTGGGAAGCCACCGGCTGTAGCGCTGCAAGCTGCTGCGTCAAGGCGGCAAGCTGTTGCTGAAGAGCAGCAAGAGGGTCAGGGTGGCTGCCAACGTTGCCAGTAGGCTGCGGCTGCTGCTGCTGCTGCTGCTGCTGCAAGGGCGGCGGCTGCTGCTGCTGCTGCAGCGGCGGTGTCTGCTGCTGCAGCGGCATTGTCTGCTGTTGCTGCTGCAGGGGCGGCGGCTGTTGCTGCTGCACGGGTGGCGGCTGCTACTGCTGCAGGGGTGGCGGCTGCTGCTGCTGCAGCGGTGGGGGATGCTGCTGCTGCTGCTACAGCGGCGGTGGCTGCTGCTGCTGTAGCGGCGGTGGCTGCTGTTGCTACTGCTGTTGCAGCGGCGGTGGCAGTTGCTGCTGCTGCTGCAGCGGCGGCGACTGCTGCTGTTCCTGCTGCGGCGGCGGCGGCTGCTGCTGCTGCAGCGGCGGTGGCTGCTGCTGCTGCAGCGGCGGCNAACAGCCAATCAGAAAATAGCTCAGTTCAGGCTGGCAGGTTTTCTCGGTGAGGCCTGCCAGGCAGCCGACAGCCCAAAACCCGGGCGTCGTCCGTTTTGCCTGAAAACTGGACCATACCATAATACCGCCGCTGCGAACGCAGCCGTGCGGTCAGAATCTGCTAGAAAAATAGTAGCGAGGAGTTATGGCAGCCTAAACCCAGATAGTGCCCACAACGGTTTATGCTGCCAAACAGGGCCATGCAACATGCAACTGGGACCCTAGGCAGTGCATGACGACGCAGACGCAATGGGATGCGTTGGACGCATGCAAGCAGCAAATGTGGTGTCAATGACCGCCGGCAGCACGACCGCCGAGGAGGCCTGCCGATGGAGCTGAGCGCGTCGCCTGAGAGAGGAGGCTCCAGCGAACTGCGAGAAGACCTCAGCGTGCGTCGGCTCCACCGGACGACACTCCATCAGCGTCGCGTCTCGCCGTCAGTCATCTGCACGCCGATGTACACAAGCCGGGAGGACACAACANCTGCTGAAGCGGCGGCGGGTGCTGCTGCTGTTGCTGCAGCAGTCGCTGCAAGAAGGGAGGGGTAGGGGTCCCCCCACCAGAGGAGGACCCCTCATCAGGACTCCCTTCCATTACTCAGTGTCCCTTGTTTTCTATCCTTTCTCCTTTTTTTTTGTTGTTGATGACGTCAGTAGTGACGTCAGCAGTGACGTCAGCAGAGGAGTGCTGACGTCAGCAGCGGCAGACGTTGGGGCCGCTGCTGTTTTTGTTGCTCCTGATGCCCCTGCAGCCGCTGCTGCTGCTACTGCTGCTGTTGCTGCTGCTGCGGTTGCTGCCGCTGCTGCAGTTGCTGCCGCTGCTGCTGCTTGCTTGCTGCTGCTGCTGCTGCTGCTTGCTTGCTGCTGCTGCTGCTGTGGCTGCTGCAGTTGCAACCGCAGCTGCTGTTGCTGTGAGCTGCTGCGGCTGCCGCGGCTGCTGCAGCTCGCCGCTGCGGCTGTGCGCTGCTGCAGCCGCGTGCTGTTGCTGCCGCCCGCTGCTGCGGCTACTGTGTGCTGCAGCAGCTGCTCGCTGCTGCGGTGGGTTGCTGCAGCGAGCTGCGGGGGTGGGGGATTTTTTCTGTTGCCCTTTTTTTTTCTTTCTTTTCTCTTTGTCAGCGGGCAGCAGCCCGCTGTCTGCAGCGAGCAGCGGGCTGCTGCTCGCCTGGCAGCAGCGAGCTGATGCTCGCTGGCAGCAGCGGGCTGCTGCTCGCTGCTCGCTCGCTGCAAGCAGCGAGCAGTAGCAGCCGCGGCTGGCATCTGCTGCTGCTGGCTGCTGCTGCGGCTTGTTGCAGCAGCTGCTGCAGCTCGCTGCTGCTGCTGCACGCTGCTGCAGCTACTGCGTGCTGCAGCTGCTGCCTGCTGCCGCTGCCGCTGCCGCTGCTGCCGGCTGCCGGCTGCCGCTGCCGCTGCTGCCTGCTGCCGCTGCGGGCTGCTGCTGCGAGCTGCTNGGTGTCAATGACCGCCGGCAGCACGACCGCCGAGGAGGCCTGCCGATGGAGCTGAGCGCGTCGCCTGAGAGAGGAGGCTCCAGCGAACTGCGAGAGGACCTCAGCGTGCGTCGGCTCCACCGGACGACACTCCATCAGCGTCGCGTCTCGCCGTCAGTCATCTGCACGCCGATGTACACAAGCCGGGAGGACACAACAGAGCACAATGAGAGACGTGCAAAAACCAACAGATGGTAGTCATTTTCTTGCTTTCCCATAGTCCAGGTGTTGCGTTTGTGCAGATTGCACATGGATATGATGGCCAATGGGGAGGAAGACAGTTTTGGTGAGGCTTATGTTGAGGCTTCTGTGGTTAGCGATTGTTCTGAATAGCTCGGGGGTGTGATTGAGTTCTTGGACTGAGCAAATGAGTAGGGTTGTGTCATCTGCGTATCCCACAAACCATCGATAGTCGAAGGACAAGGATGGAACACCTTGTAGGTGCCATTTGATGTACGTAGAGATGGGTTTCACGGCACAGATGAAGAGCAAGGGTGCCAAGGGCACCCTTGGAGAATGCCAGAGTGAAGGGTGATGGGGAGTGAAGGCTTGCCGTTGATGAGCAATCGTGTAGTGGTGTTTTCATGTAAGAGTTGGACCCACTTCATGAACTCTAGTGGAATGCCGAGGTTCAGGATGGCATGCATCAAATAAGGTTTACTTAAAGTGTCCTATGCTTTTTCAAAGTCTCCCGCAAGAAAACATAGTTGTTCGTTGTTCTCAACGGCCTAGTGTTGGATATCGTGGAGTTGGGAAAGGGTGTGTTGGATGTTTCGTCCTTTGACGAAACCTGTTTGGTCTTGGTGGATAATGTAAGGTAGTGCCTGGTTGAGCCAGATTGCAAGTAGTTTTGCTAGGATCTTGTACTCAAAGGTGAGAAGAAATATCGGTTTGTCGTGTGAGATTTGAACTTTGTCTTCATCCTTATGGATGAGGGTGGTGAAAGCTTCTGCAAAATGGTTGTTTTCTTTAGGATTATTGAGGACATTGTGGTAGTACCAAAGGAGGGACTTCGTGAAATGGAGGTTGTTGACGCGTAGGGTGCGATACAGTTCCCCTGGGAGGCCATCTGGGCCTGGGGCTTTACGTTGGGGTTGCCTGAGGATACCTTCTTTGATTTCAAGCTCGGTGTGCGGGGCGGCTAGAGCTTGTGCAATGTGGGGATGTAGTTTTTTTCCGCCGATCTGGGAGGAGTATTTTAAAATATATATATCGACCCGTCTAGGAGGTTTTTAGATTCCTTGGAAGTAGGAGCATGCCACTGCCTCGATGTCGCATTGGTTGTTGACCTTTTGTCCAAGACTATTGGTTGACTCTAGGATGATGGTTTGTGTTTTTTGCGATGTTATTCGAGAAGTAAGGGCGTGGGAGGGGAGCATGGCTTGAGCGTGCCACTGCACGTCTGCTATTTGATGTAGGAAGGTAGTGCATGTATAAAGGCAACCATTAAGACCTTTTCCCATCACGCACGGCCCATTCTGCATCCTAGGCATCCAATTCCACTCCACACTAATGACCGGGACAACGTGGGATCCACTTGTGAGCAAAATAAAAGTTCTTGCGAAAGACCCACTTGACCTGAATAGCCTTCCTCCCAGGTGGAAGGTCGACTAGCTCATAAACTCTGTGCTTTCGGATGGCACGAAGTTCATCCTCGTAGGCAGCACGCCAAACGTCTGCATCCTCTGATGAGAGAGCCTCCCTCAGTGTGCCCGTATCAGGCGCCATTGAAGGGGAGCTTTGAGTGGCGAGTGCACACGCCTCAGAGCTGGGCCGGACGACCACAAGGTCAACTGCTGCATCAGAAGCGATGCAAAACTCGCGAGTGACCAGATCGTGCCCTAGAGGGCACGGTGGATGTACCTCTGTGTGATCTGTGTGGACACTCAAGCCTAGGGCCTTTGTGCCGGGATCACCACTCGCAATGCTGCGAGTGGAGCGCCTAGGTGCGGGACCGGACACTCGCTGGGCTCCGGAGACCAATGGTCAAAGACGACCACCGGGCTCACACGAGTAACCTGGGCTCGAGGAGCTCACCTCAGGCCTAGAGACAGGCACGACCACATCTGATGAGGACTGAGGCAAAGGGACAGGTGATGTAGTGTGAGGATGCTGATGTTGAGATGCTGGTGAAATGACAGAAGACATAGGGTTGGGTGTAGGATCACGCACAGAGGCAGGAGTACTGGTGGACATAGGTACAATATCATGGGTGCCTGTGGGGTGTGAGGGAACAAGGGTAGAGACAAGCTGGGCTGGAGAGGTCTCTTGGCCGACAGCTATGATCGCTGGGTCATCGAGAGCCGGAGACCAAGAAGTGGAGGGGGCCCGAACACATCAGCCGGACGAGAGGCGCTCGTAGGCCCGGACTCCCCCATCTGTCGAGAAGCCTCACAGGTAGGAACGCGCGTGATAGACATCGACGTGATAGAGGTCAGGTCACGGGAGGTGAGAGACTCAAAGAACAGCGTGTTGCGGGACTCAACGATGCGACGTCAGGCGGGGTCCCAAAATCGCCAGGCCTTTGACTGCGGGGAGATGCCTACAAAGGAACACAAACGACCCCGCGAGGAGACCTTGGACCCCTGCTGGTCCTCCGTGTACCACACAGAAACCACGGACCCTGAGACACGAGCGAGACGCAGATCGGCACGATGGCCAAACCAGAACTTGTAAGGTGTAACGTGGTCCGAAAAGGGACCATGCGGGAGGCGGTTCCAGACCCATGTCATGTAGGCGAATCCTTCAAATGCAAAGGATTTCGGGAGACCGCACTCAAAATGCATAGCACGAATCGCATCCTCCATGATGCGGTTCTAGCGCTCAGAGACACCATTCCGCTGAGGAGTAGCAGGAGCGAAAACCTGGTGAAAAACTCTGTGCTCGGCAAAGAAACTGTCCATCGCGCCAAGAAACTCGCCGTCGTGATCCAACCGGAATTTGTGTAGCGTGTGGCGGGACTGACGCTCAGCCATCACTAGCCAGAGGCAAACTGCGAACGCGGTATTGCTCTTCTGGCGCATGCTCTAGACCCACCTCATCCGGGTGAAGTTTGATGACTTCACCTAGATCAGGGTCACGACGTATCGGCCCCGATCGGACAAAGACTCGACAAAGAGAGGACTGAGAAGGTCCAAATGGACCAACTCGAGAGGGAGAAGAGCTCAAGAATGGGAGTCAGGGTAGGTGCACCGATGCATCTTACCCTGAGCGCAGAACAGACAGTCGGTCTTGGGGGTGGCTTCTCGAAAGAGGCCACATCAAGATCGAGTGCGGGCTATGTCAGAATGAGCTTCGACACAACATCAGAGCCCATATGACACAGGCGATGATGCCACAGTCGCTGGTGCTCAGTAGAGAGAACACCAGTGACAAAAACACGCGTAGAAAGGGAAGGGGAGCAAGGAGAAGAAGAGATCTGAGGGACACGGTACAAGTCATCCATGACGAAGGCACGAAGAACAACGGTAAGAGTATAAAAAATGGTCACAGTCGTGGAGTCTGCAGTGTGCTCCACAGAGAGTCCCATCATTGTGCAGGCACGCACAGAAAGCAAGCTGAGCTCAAGGTCAGGCACAAAAAGCACCTGGGAAAGATACAGGGGGCAGACAGACCATCGAAGCACACAACCCCAACACCCTGGACCGGCAACGACTGACCAGAGCCTGTGCAAACGGAGCAAACAAACACAACTAGACTGAGGACAACGAAGGCACTACGATGAAAGGTCATGTGGTGAGTGGCACCAGAATCGATGATCTAGGTGCCACTAGGATCACGACCGGAGGACTTCACTGTGTAACGGGCAATGGAACATTTGGCCTCAGATGGTCGCTGAGCAACATGTGAGGAGGTACGACGAAGGGCACAAAGGTGAGACTCATGAATCCAATTGGTAATGTCAGGCCCATCATCATCACATGCCAGTTGTCCCCCCCTACACGAGTCATCACGAGCTACGAGAACAGACGAACAAACAGTTTGTGAACCACCCGGCTATGATGACACACTCGCACCTCCCTGAAAGCGAAGCGCCAGAAGGTGACGGAGCTTGACGATGGTGCGGTCGCGTGGGTCCAGGTCGCCACTGCTCGCCGACGGGGAAGCGAGAACTGCTGCAGGAATTGCTGCGGTCGTTGTCTCAGCGCGACCAGAGGCTGTGCTGCTCGACGCGAACCATAGTGCATGGGCAGCATGAAGACCGCGAGTGATCCGCGCCCAGTCAAGCGGCTGCTGGCACTTGGTGTAGCGATGAGCGCCTTCACAGTTGTAGCAATGAATAGTACGTCCACTGCTAATGCCCGGTGACTGCTGCTGCTGTGATTGCTGTTGGCCCAAACCGCGCCTCTTTTTCCCCTTCTTCCCTTGTGTCGCTGCCACACCCTGCGTCTTAGTCGGGGTAATCGGGGTGGAAAGGGAAGAGGAGGATTTGCCAGAGGATGGAGGAACGGATTGTAAGATGGGCGTGAGTGGTGAGGTGATGACCGCTGCAGCAAGGGGACTCTCCTGATGGGCCATGGCTGCCGCACGGGCAGAAGTCACCTAGAGGAAAAGCTGTCCTAGGAAGAAGCTGAAGGGAGGTGGAGAAGGGATCCAACACGACGTCGCTGTACCTCATGAAGATGTCTGCGTTCTCAAGACAAACTCCGAGCATGATCACGCGGAGCGCCCACAGTTGTGTACCTCCTGAGGTCCCAAGGCACGTGTAGATGCACATGGCCCGCCGCTTGTAGTCGGTTGCGGGCTCGGCAGGTCCTTGGCGAATGGAGTGAAAGGTGCGAATGTGAGCGGCGCGGGTGGCGTGTGTCTCTGCAGCAAGTAGGGACAATGCCATGTCCCAGCCCCCACGTGGATCAGCACCCGTGCCTGTGCCGGCCTCTTCAAGGAACGGGTGGAAGTCCACGATGGTCTTGCACTGCATGGCGTAAAGGAGTCCGCTCATCGTCTTGGCCGCTGTGAGCACCTGTGCGCGATCTGTAACCTGGCACAAACTATGATAGTAGGACCATAATCCCTCTAAAGTGGCCTAGACCTGGAAACCAATGTCCCAGCACTCAAAGCCGTCCTCGTTGACATATCACGAGGGCAGTGTCTTGAAGTCCTTGGGTTACTGTTCCGCAGGGAGAGCAACCACAGGATGAGAAGGACGAGGAATGGGGAAGACAGCAGGACGAGGAAAGCCACTGAGGTAGGAATCAGGCGAGGATCGGATCTCTGGGAAAAAAGAGCCAGATCTTTGTGGGGGCCGAGAACTCGTCTGAAGCTGGAAGAGTCGCTCCTGAAGCACGCGAATCTCGCTCTCGTGGGGACCATCCTCCATAGTTGGTATGTCAAGGTCCTTATCCCAAGGATCAAGAGGTGGCGGGTCGCATCCTTCTCTTGTCATCGTTGTAGATGCTGACTGCTGTGCAGAGGGTATGACACCACCGACTACCTCTGAGGTGTGCCGTGGGCCGTGGACTGACCACGAAGAAACTCAGTGAGCGTATGGATGGCGTCAGTCTGCTGCTGCTATAGATGACGCATCTCATCCTGCTGGCTCTGCAGGTCCTCAATAGCCTGCGAGCGTGGACTCATGACCCCTGAAGAGGAGGAAGAGGGATCTAGTGGTCCTTTGCCTTGGTCACCAATCGGAGCCATGTCAGCACTCAATATGGACCGGAATGTCAAACTGGTCAGATTGCAGAACCATCAGCGTTTCTCTAGGGGTTGAAACGTGAAGAAAAAATGACGTTTTGACCTTGAAATTGCTGATGTCAGCAAAGCCAACAGTGACATCAGCGGTTTTACGCCAGCGAAAAAAAGCTAGCGCTTTTACGCTGGCGTAGTGTACGCCAACGGTTATTTTTGATGTTTTTGTTTTTGTTTTTAAGTCATCGGACTCCTGAGTGGGAGTGACCGTGTCACCGCTTGCCCTGCGCAGTCCTGTACAGCCCTACGCATTCCTACGCTGCCCTACAGAACCATGCGCAACCCTGCACAATGCTATGCAGCTTCTGCACAGCTGCGCAGCAGTGCTACGTAGTAGTGCTGCGCAACATCACTGCTTGTTGCCGCTGGTATGACCGCCACCACTGCTACTACACTATTGTTGCTTCTGCCGCCGCTGTTGTCTTGCTATTGCTGCCCGCAGCAGCTCACGTCGTGGCTGCTACGTGCTACTGTTGCCGTTGCGTGCTGCCACTGCTCGTAGCCACTGCCGCAAGCTGTTGCGAGCTGAATTTCCTTTTTTGGGCGGAGAGATGGGCAGCCAGACACGGCTGCTGCTACCACCCGGTGCTGCTGCTGCTCGGCGCAGCTGTTGGAGCTGGAAACTCATGCAGCTCACCCAGTGTGGTGGTGGGTATTTTGTGGTGATGTCGCTGCTCCAAACGGCTGCAACGAGTCCAAGGATACGTCGGCGGCGTTGACGCTCACTGTTGCTGCCGGTGTTGATTCTCTGTGGCGTAACTCAGCGAGAGAGGTCTCGCTACTCTGATACCATGAGAAACTACTAGGAAGCTTCCTAACCTTGCTGTTGCTGACATGGTGACATTGTCCAGTCAGCTGGCGCACTAGCAAGCAAGCAGGTGCAAGAAACAGCAACAGTCAGGCTAGGGAGATGCGCAAAGTCTCATAAGCTCAAATAGCTTAGTAATGCAGAGAAATGACAAATGACAGGTCCACATCATAAATTCCTGCCACAGCGCACGGTGGGTGTCGCACGCGGCAATGCAAGGTCTGTCATAAAACCGGCCCAAAACCACTGTTTTGGCCCCAACTATGCGCAGACAAGTCAGAATGCTACGCCGTCTGAACCTACACGTGCAGGACCTCAGGCCAGACGCTATGACTGGTCACATGCATGCATCCGGTGGACACACAATGCAAAACATGCAAATTGGACGCACGACCAGTCCACCGATAAAATCCTACAGGCTTCAGAAGAATTGCACAAGGTCCCAGATAGCATTCAGGACTCTGGGGCGGTCATCGGTCAGCTCCGAGTAGGTGGTCCATCACCAGACGACGTACCGGTGCCACCTGGGTCCGCATCAGGGATCTGCATGGGCATGGACAGGACCGAGTGGTCATAGTAAACTGTACAGATCAACGGGAACGTCACAAATCACAATAGCCATCCCCTCTGGAATAATTTTTGAAGCCCACTCTAAACAAAAGTGGTGGCGATAAATTTCTCCCTCAACCCAAAATTCTTGTACTACTCCTCCACCTCATCCCCCGCACAAGATCACGTCAACTCTGTAACTAATGCTGTCACACAATTCCTGTCTTCTCACAAAGCCCCTGCAGACCCCCAAAGATTTGTCCATCTCTACACGTACAAAACTATCAATTAACCACGCACGCAACAAGGACTAGTGGTCAAATGGTCCTCCCACCTCATCCAAGCGCAAAACGCAAAATGGATCTACGAGTATTTAAAACCACCATGAGACAAATGGAATCAAACAGCTTTAGACACCCAACGTCTACCCAAAAAAGGACAGTTCTTCCTCTCTTACCCAAAAAAACTCAGCATCTTAAAACTCCAGATGAGTGCAAGATGGAGACAAAACCTCTCTTGTTTCTTGGACATCAACCCCACAATCCTCCCTCCAGATATCACTTGGAAAGACATCTCCCTAGAATACATAGCCTATAACAGACAAATTCTCCAATTGGACTCCCAACCCTTTGGCATCCCCCCTAGAGAACGCTTCGTCCTCACCTGTGAGATACAGGTAAGACATCTTTTCAACCCTCAACTTCTCTCCGAGGCGCTTGGAAAGACACCCATCCTGAGCCGGACATGTGTGCTCGAGGAAGTCCGACATCACCTACCTGTCTCTTGGAGATCTATTATGACAAAACCACCCCTCCTCAGAGATATATATAAATACACCTCGTATGTCACTCTCCCCTCTCTCACAAGAATTCCTATCACGATCATTTACAAGTTACGATAGCGAGGCCCCGAAATCTGGGGTAACCCTCTACAAGTCTGCCTTGTCATGGGCCGCCTAGGCCGTCACCCATGGGCCCAACCCCGACCCTTTTATGGGCCAGACTACACACCCGTATGTGTCAAAAAGAGAATCCTTCTCGACACACCACACCAACCAGACATCCCTAGCTAACGAATAAAGAATGGAAACCCATCCCTCTAAGATCTCTACAAAACCTTCCTGCAACACAAAAATCCCTCAGCAACATTTAAACAAAAATGGGAAGAAAAATATTCCAACACCATCTTCCAGTGGTAATACATCCACGATAGCCTCCTCAATACCCCCCTCTGTCTTCGCCCACAAGACGTCATGCTTCAAATCATTCACAGATCTATTCAAGTCAACCACAGATACCTCTTCCTCCCCCCTCCCTCGTCCCCACTCTGCTCATGTTGTAACAAACCAGAAACAACTGAGCACTGCTTTGTACATTGCCGCGACATCCAACCAATTGTAGAATGCCTCGGAATTCTTTTTACTACCTTCTTTCCAAACACTACACCTACTCTGCCGAACATACTCCTAGGTCCCACCAGTCCTACCAACAAGCGCACAATCTGGGGAATCACACGAGCCACCATATTCCACTGTCTATGGTAAGAAAGATGGACCCAACCAACACATAACCCCACCCTGACTATCCTGGCGACTATACCCCACCTCCTCCAAGATCACCTCACCCATACATCACTAAGAATAGCACAAATCCCTTCTAGAAGGAAAGAAAAAAGAAAAAGAAGAACCACCAACGATTGTATACCGAAATAACACATGCCCCCTTCATGTGCAGCGCAGAAGAGGGAAGAGAACATCTGACAAACAGAATCACACAGAAATTCCACCGCTAACGGAAGCACCCGGGATTATGTAAGCTGTAAGTTGTTTGGGGGGCTGGGTTCAGGCTTGATTTTTTTTCTAGGAGATCCTCCCGCTCCCATCGGTCACGACCACGGGACAAAAAATTTTTGTGCTGTTTGTACGAGCTTCCCCCAGGGTGGAGGGGATATCCCTCCCTCTCATTATTTCAAAACTTCTTACTCTATCGACCGAATCTTGGTCGTCTCTACACCTTTCTCAGTTTCGTCTGTCATATTATGTCTCTTACGACCTACACTCTCAAATAGTATGTCGCTGAATGGGGTTTCTCTATTCCCTCATGGTATCAAAGCATTTGTGAGATTACAACCGTGCATTCTACCATATAACGCGCAACATCAGTGTCGCGGCTGAGCTAAGTTGGTTTGGGTGGGGACAAACAAGTTCTAGCAACATGGAGACCTTGAGCTCAGGGCTCACACCACGTAGTACTTTGGCAGGGCCGGAGGTTGAACTCTGCGGGAATCTATGAGGCATGTTCCCTCGTCGTGGCTACCATCTTGGCGGCAATAACGAGAACACACCGGGCACACTCTGAGCCGTGGGAGCTACACACAACCACTTGTTTGATTGGCTCCCTTGCGTGCCCATCTTGGGATTCTTCGTCCATCTGCCACGAACACGGTTGCTGTGTAACCAGCAGCAGCCACAACCGTGAAGCCTGCCAGTTTTTTTGTTGGAACCTACAGAACGTAAATGGAAATATGCCCCTCAACAACACCACCTCTTAGTGTGCATCTCACAGCGTGGACAACATTCTTTGTTGCGCAGCTGCTGCATTTGACAGCAACAGCAGAAGTAGATGGTGTTGCATTCATTCATCTTATCAGCCAAACAACGGTGGTAGCAGCCACCACAGTAGTAGTCACTGTAGATCTGGTGACGCGACGCAACAGGAGCGACGTTTGTCACAGCAGCAACAACAGTCGCTGTAGTATCTAGTGGAAACAGAAGCACCAGCATTTTGCGACTGAAGCAGCACCATCAGCAGCAGACTCTATTATAGCAGCTGCAGAATTTCTGATGCAAGTTGCATCAACAACCATCACCTTGCAAAGGTGGCATCTGTAGCCACAGCAGACTCTGTCGCGAGCACTAGCAACAGTAGCACGCGCAACACACAGAACAAGACTTTCTTTTGCAGTTGGAAGACTTTCCGGAAGGCACCCGCTGTCCACGTGATGGAGCCAACCGTCACCGATGAGATCGTTGACCACGATCGCAGCTGCTCATGTCCATGTTGCTCCCTCACTCTCCCCTGAGCACACTCACTTGCTGCATCAACGCCTCTTCCATATGCGCACTGCAGCCATTCGCAGCATGCTTCGTCATCAACCTGCCACTGGTTTGGATACCGCTACCTTTTCTGCACCCTGTACTGCCCATTGCTTGGACTGCATGTAAGGCAAGATGCACTGTGCCCCATTTATCATGTCTGAGTCTCGCACCCACGAGCCACTCGCTCTCGTCCGTGCTGGTGTGATGGGACCATTTCCGATTGAGTTTCTCGATGGTGGTTATTAAATTATCTGTCTCATTCATGACAACTATTGTTTCTGCTGGATTTACCCACTCCGCTTGAAGAGTGAGGTTGGGCATGCGATCGAGTCTTGGCTTGTCCAAGCTGAGCGTGTATGTCAGCACAAGCTGCAAGTTTTACGCTCTGATTGTGGTGATGAGTTCTATGGTCCAAATCTTTTCTTTCCTACATTCCTTGGTGTCTGCTTTGAATCATATGCTCCATACATACC
>SZWC01019497.1:33693-44774 GCA_023375785.1 Penium margaritaceum | reverse complement strand
CCCCCCCCCCCCCCCCCCCATTTCCTTGAGGGGTGGGGGGGCATGAAAGGACGCGTGTCCTTTAGGCGCTACAGCATGATGCGGGTTCTTGAGAAACAGTTACCACACTGCCGCCTGAACTCAGAACCCTTTCCAAACCTTTTCTTCTGCCTTTACTCAACAAACCCAGCTTGTACTTTGGGCCTCTTGCAAGGAGGGGTAGATAGAAATCGCCCCCCTAGATTCAAAGTTCCATATTTAAATCCCCTTGTGGACGCCATTCCAGCCAGCATCGGACAGGTTTGCTGGTGCCACCGTAACTGCGAGTGCTCAAAAAGCATGCACGGCTATAGTGGTGAGCAGAAAACTCCACTGAACTCGTTTTTGGTTTCTAACTCATTTTTGGACCTTTTTTTCTACAGCCATTTCCAAAATAGTTTCCGCCCACTTCCAAGGGAGCATGAGCTGAACTATGAACCGGTCCCAAAACTGAGAACATTTTCTTAGCTCCAAAACTAGGTGCAATTAGGGTACCCCAATCCCGCCTAAATTGGGAAACTAATTAGCTATTGGCTGGAATGGTGCCTACGTGGGGAGTTGAACATGGGGGGGCAATGGCTTTCCACCCCTCCTCGCAGGAGGGCCAAGGAAAGGGGATTCCTTGCAAAAGGCCCCTGACACCTGCTTCAAGCACATTCTTGGCATGCCATTGTTCCTGAAGACGCTGATCACATTCGCAATACTCAAAATCATACCTACCTTCCCCTCAGTCTTGAGGAAATATTTAATGAACAATTCAGCATTGTGCATGCAACATCTTTTCCAAAGGATTACAAAATACTTCGCTTTTAGGTCATCAAGCCCTTCCTGTTGACTTTGGTATGATCACAGACTACCGCCACAAAGTTTTTCAAACCGTTGTGTTCAGTAGACATCTTTATCATACGCCAATGCCGTAAAAGTCTCAGATAATCACGCTTGCATACCATCTGAATGTGTGACAGTTCCCCTTTTCATTCAGCACCATAGCATTGTACATGTGGCATTGCTGCACGTTCTCCCACTCATTCATAGGCAACGTGACACCATGAATGCCCCATGTCAGCTTTAGGGAGGCGCCCAAGCCTTGTAGATTCTCATCCAGGTGGGGCAATAGCTACTTCACAACAGTGTCCCTGGATGGCAACCTGAAGCAACCGTTGCTGGATTTGGCAGTCTGCACAACCTCCACCTTTGAGGGCACATGGCATAACAAGATGAAGAGTTACGCACATGCCATGAGTTTCACTATTTCCATCTCGCATTGGTTGTTTGCAATTTCTCACAGTACAGAGCACAACATGTTTGTGGGGGGCTGCATCTGCTCCACCCACTACTTCTGCTGCTGCTTTTGCTGCTTTGGCTACTCAGGCATCCACAGTTTTTTCTCTAGTTCCGTCTGATTCTGCAGCATTTCCTTTTCATCCAAGTCTAATGGTCGAAGGTTTTACTCCAAAGCAGCATCCCTTCTGCGCTTGTTGTACATGTTCTCCCACACCACTGAATTAATATCTGTGCACCCAGTGCAAGACCTCGGGCATGATAGAATCCACCCATGAGGAGGGTGAGGCTTGTGCTCAAGCACCAAAATATCACTGGAGATTGGTCTTTGATGGTCACAGTGCTGAAGTTGCCATTTTCTTTGCCAAAGCTACCGCAAATCCAGTCACAATGCCTTCAGGGTGACGAGGCAAGAGCCACAGTTTATTCCTGACAGCTTGGAGCAGATGGGAACGGGGATAAAATGGCAAGACAAGGCCATCATCACCATGGAGCCAGCCAGCTGTTGTGGTTCTGGAGTTTGGACCCAAAAAATGGACAGAGGAAGTCGTGGTGCTGCCGGTTTTCAGTCGCGATCTGCTCATAACCTAGAGTGTTGGCAGTAGAGTGGCCCTCACTGGATGCATGGCAGACGGGCTCCAAGTGACAAGGCCACAAGGCATCACCGTAAATCTTTTGGTGCAAAATCAGCTGTACTCAGTCATGGAGATTGACACCAAATTGCAGGCTCCCTTTACTCATCCCCCAAAGCTGGAGGAGCTTGGATGCCTGTAGCAGGCTAGCAAGAGCTGGATGAAAATTGGCGGCAGTTGGTTAAACCAATTAATGGAAAATTTGTAGTCAGGAACATGCATCTAGCAGTTCATACCCATCAAAGATGTGCCGTCAGCATGGCAATGGGGACAAGAAGCTCCAAGAAAACATTTCTTCCTTGTTGAATATTGGGAACAATGCGACAAACACTGTTGACTTGGCACATGGCATGGTTTTTTGCGTGAATTTGAGTATCAAGTGAACCTATCCATTAAAACGTATTGGGAATGTGGAACTGAACCACAATCACAGAAAGAATTTGACTGTGAGCCAAAAGTGGATCTGCTGGTCAAGTGAGCATGCAAAATTCCACACATGTCTCGGCCAGCCTTGCCAACATGTGGAATTCCCACCCTGATCTGCACCACGGAGCCAAGGCTGATGTGGTCCGATCACATCTGCCAGGGGTGGACGGGATCAGGCTTTTCCTTTCCATTATGTGTTGCTGGACCCCTATCATATGAATGAACAAGCTCCAGGATCTGTTGGTCTGGTGTGCATTCACAATGCAGTCCTCTTGTTGGTGAAAATCTGACTGAATACAGCGTATGTGGATGCACCTCACTCAGTCCCCATGCTTCACTGTTAGAAATTTTGTCTCCAAGCAAGTGTTTAGGAGGCTATCCAAATTCCAAGAAGATGACCGCAACCTCATGGAATGCCTCTAGAACTTTGACAACATGCTAGAAAATATAAAGTAATGAACATCCCTGATCCCATGTGGCAAGTTATGGAGTAGCTCGTCCAAACTCCTTTCCAACAAGCCCATTGAACTTGAGCCTGTGTGCTAGATTTTCGAGGCAAACCTTGGACCATCTACAGTGAGGTGCATCAATGCAGCATTATCAGCCAAGTCTGAGTGTACATACCTCCTGGCCAGCACCACCATAAACATTTGCAGCAATTTCCTCAGCAATTTTCACAGAATATCCTGTGGAAAGGGTGGGTAATCAGAAGCCTTCCAAGAAGTAGGACAACCATGAGGAGCTTGTGTATGGGAAAAAAATACAGTCACAAAATCCTGCGTCTTTTCTGGGAATAGCCTTTTGCACTATTGCAAGCTCCAGAAGAAAAATGCTAGTGCAAACACGAAGGAACAGAGTAGTGAAACGCAGGGAAATGGAAAAGGAAAACTTCCTAGTAGAAGTGGTGCCTATGGATTTCATGTACCAGTACGATGTAAGAAGTTTTTTAAGGGGTTAAAGCCCCTGGTACCCAGTTTTTGAAAAACTTTAACCCATCCCCCCACATCCGAGTGAAACAAAACCCATCCACCCAACTGTCTCTGCTACCCCTTAATGAGTAAGAGGGAAAGAAACTATGTCAAAATCGCATGTCGCGACATTGACGCGTGACATGGACCCCATCCACCAGTATCACAAAACCCTCAATGGAGGGGTTTTTGATACTTGAGGAAGAATGTTTTGCAGGGTTTGCAGAGAGTTTTGAGTTTTGAGACACCCTATGCATTAAAAGGGTATGTGACAGGCCATACTACTGTGGGGCCCGGCAGGTGCCCGTTTAAAAACCCCGGGTGTTAACTAGGTAATGGCTAAACTAGAGGGTATAATCACAACTATGGTGTATTTGTCTTTATTTCTAAAGCTGGCGGCCGGAATTCCGGGATCCCCGTCGCAATATAGGGTTATCGGCCAATCAACGATCAGTGACAAAAGTTGCTGATTGCCACCCTCGCCATCCGTCACCCAAAAATCCCATTTAGGACCAATCACCCCAAATTCATACACCCCTCAACTAGTGCACATAATACTTCACCATACATGAGAAAATATTAAGGAGTTCCCTTACATGTCGTTCCTCAACAATGGAAGGTGGCAAGTGGCTTCCAAACCACACAATCCTCAATGTTTTTATTCACACTTCAGCGAAAGGCAGCTCACCATGATCCTCATTTCCAAGAATTTGCATTCGATTGAATCAAGTGTATTCTCAAAATTCAAATGAGTTGCCAGTATCATTATGTAAAGCTTCTTTTATTCTTAAAAAATTATGTAAGCAGCGAGTTTGGAAGTTTTTGAAACACTTTTAACATACTCCTATCAAAATATTTTGAAAGACCATTTGAATTAAAAAAAAAAAAAACTCGGTTTACCATTGGTTGGATTTATTTTCTAATCGAAACATCTAGTTATAGAAATTCATGGTGTTGGAATTGTTTAAGCTACCTATTTCTGGGTTTGTTTAAGCACACTGGGCTCCGTATGACTTCTTCACAGTTCAAAACGTCCTCTAAATTGTGAGGTGATGATGTCGAGACTGACTGGGTTTAGCGGAACATTCAGACCTGTTTTTCTGGTTCGCTCCACCTACCCCCTCCCCCCCCCCCCCCCTCCCCTACTTCCACGAAGTGTATGTGGGGAGTGTGTGCGACGACGCACGGCTGTTAGTAGGTGTATCCGGCTTGAATGTACACTAGTGTATGTTCATTGAGGACATATCCAAGAAAGTTCCCGGCTTGCACTTGTATACAAATTGTTTTGGACACATGCTACGAAGACTACACTTGCATATGCACTCACGCCATGCACTTCAGTGGTGATAGTGGGGGTGGGATCGGCTTCCGAGTTCTAGTGCCAACCATCCACCCTCCTCCGGTGGTGAAGTGCATGTGGCGAGTGTTTGTGGTAGTGTACGTAAAACACCGCATGAGGAACTGCAAGATGTACAAAAGTGCTCAGGACGATCGAATACATACCAATCGTCGATACATATTGATCGACTGTCAACGAACATCGATCCGGACAGTCGATCGAGTGATCCCAACAACTTGAAAATATAAGTTTCGGTCGTCTCAATCCGTAATATATCGATTGATTCCGTGATTGGACGGTCAGCGGCAGCGACAGACTTAGAGAGATTTTTCCAAAAAGGGACTGCCGGTGAATCGTCGGCAATCGTCCTCGGCCGGCGGCGAGTCCCGACACCTAAATAGTCGGGCTTTGGCGGCGAAATCCGACTATTGCGATGCCGTTGGAAGGGGAGGGGGGCTGTTGATCGCGAGACCGTTTCTAGCTGTGCCGCGTGTACAGCTAGACACAGCTGGAAACAGTCGCGCGTCCAGTCAAGTGCAGTGCAAAGCAGTGCACTTGACTGAGATCCAGCCTGTCGCTCGAGCGGTAGGCTAGATTTCTTCACCGCCGCTCGAGCAACAGGTTTGGTTCCGAGGGTGTCATCCCATTCACTCGAGCAGGTGAACATATGAGCTTGTTCTCGCCGTTGTTCCTGACTAACTTCAAGTACAAATATAGGACAGAAATCAATATTACAGGTCTAGTCATTGTTGCGTTGTTGTTACAAACTATGTCTAATTTCCACTTGAGATGTCCAAAGTAGGAATGATTTACCTGAGAGAGTTAAAAATGGAGGTAAACCTCTAAATCGTTTGATGTTGTATCTTTATTCAAAGACAGTGTCGACGATATACTTATGGATGCCTTAAGATTAAGTGGCGATAGATGATACTACCCACATCACTCAAAACAACATACATAAGTGTATTTCTCTACACAAGACCCACACACCCAACCATACACCTCCACTCACACTCCCCACATACAATTTCCATACCTTCTCCACCCACCTAACAACCACTGCCCACATCACTAAAAATAGCATTCACAAGTGTATATCTATACACACAACCCACACAACCAACCATACATCTCCACTCACACTCCCCACATACACTTTCCACCCCCACCCCCCTCCCCCCTCTCTCACCCAATCACCACCAAACACATCACTCAAACCAATACACAAGTAAAAATTTCTACATACATCCCATACATCCATTCATGCACCTCCACATACAATGTCCACATACACTTTCTACCTCCACATCCCCCCTTCCTCCCCCCACCCAATGGCCACCAACCAACCATGCACACATCAATGAGAACAACGTACACAAGTGCACATTTCTACACAAAACCCACATGTATAGCCATACACAATCACTTACACTCCCGGCATACACTTTTGACCCCTTCCCCCTCCACCCAAAGACCACTATCCATATCACTCAAAACAACATACACAAGTGTATTTCTCTACACACAACCCACACACCCAACCATACACCTCCACTCACACTCCCCACATACACTTTCCATACCTTCTCCACCCACCTAATGACCACTACCCACATCACTCAAAACAACATTTACAAGTGTACATCTCTACACACAACCCACACACCCAACCATACACCTCCACTCACACTCCCCACATACAATTTCCACCCCCACCCCCCTCCCCCCCTCTCTCTCATCCAATCACCACCAAATACATCACTGAAACCAATATACACAAGTACAAATTTCTACATGCATCCCATACACCCATTCATACACCTCCACTTACAATGTCCACATACACTTTCTACCTCCACACCCCCCTTCCTCCCCCCACCCAACGGCCACCAACCGACCACACACACATTACTAAGACCAACGTACACAAGTACACAGTTCTACACACAAACCACATATCTAGCCATACATAATCACTTACACTCCCCACATACACTTTCCACCCCTTCCTCCTCCACCCAAATACCACTACCCACATCACTTAAAACAACATACACAAGTGTATCTCTCTACACACAACCCACACATCCAACCATACACCTCCACTCACACCCCCCACATACACTTTCCAGACCTTCTCCACCCACCTAACGACCACTTTCCACATCACTCCAAGCAACATTCACAAGTGTATATCTCTACACACAACCCACACACCCAACCATACACCTCCACGCACACTCCCCACGTACACTTTCCATGCCTTCTCCACCCACCTAACGACCACTACCCACATCACTCAAAACAGCATTCACAAGTGAATATGTTTACACACAACCTACATATCCAGCCATACACCTCCCCTTGTAATTCCCACGTGCACTTTCAACCCTCCCCCGTCCCCCCTCCACCTCACCACCACTAATAATCACAAAAACCAATTTAATCAAGAGAACCTTGAAAGGAATCTTCCTAGTGTACTAGACAATGGTATACACACTTCACCTAGTGCATAAAATTCCTCTGATTAACTCTACCTCAAACATCCATCAATTGAAGGCTTGTGAGGTGTTTGATCAGCAATTGTTGTCGCTAACCGTCCATTATCTGCATGCCCATGTCCTTTTGTTTTCCCTGCACAATTGGTGATGCATGTCGCGATCGAGCATGGAAATGGGTTGGATAGCTGAGTTACTTCGGCCGCTGCATGGGCAGATGAGAGTCCTTGAATTTATGGGTATCTCAGCTAGTTCATCCTTTTTAATTCACTTCGTTGATGGAAGTGGAAAACCACTGAATTCCATTTCATTTTCCAGCACGATGATGGAAAAAAAAGTTAAACTTCCTGAGAAGGTCCTTGTTTCCTGCTATACGATGATCAATGATTCTTTATAACTTCCTTTACACTTTCCACACCTACATCTCATTGACAATTGAAGATTGAAAATCTGCACTTCATTCATCATCTCCACATGAAAAAAAAATCATTTCTTTTATTTTCTAGTGAGGCACATACTTCAAATTAATTTTACACAGTTTATGCTATAGTTACAAAATTCATGGAACTCAAGAAGGGACTTCTGAACAAATGAAAGCCCTTGTGACATGAACAGAGAGCATCAAATGTGGGAGAAAATAGGATATTCTATCATGTTATGCAGCAATACATATTTTTTTTTTTAGTGTTCCTATTTCATGAAAAGCCTCAAAAGATCTTTTTCACAGCTTTTCCTAAAGCATGAAGGTTACACTGCATTTCGCAGGTCATCAAGCCAGAGCACACGTGCACGTCCTAGTTTGCATAGTTGCAGATCATGAAATCAGCAGCGCCTCTCTTGAGAGAAAATAAGGCTTGAATTGCATTCCTTGTGGAACTACTTCATGTTTGGTCTGTTGCCGGATGGGTCACAGCCATGATGCAATGTTGGTCAGACAGTCCCTCTTCAGATCAGATCTTGGCCATCCTTTGGGCCCATGTACTGTCTTGGCCCTACTGAGCATGACGCGGCCAAAAAGAAGATCAAAAAACACTTGGTCAAGGGCTGGAGCTAACCAGGAATCTCCCCTTTCGTTTGTTCAAGAAGCAAGAGATGGTGGTTTTCACATGTGCATGGAAAGCAACTCATTGAATAGAGAAACAGGAAAAAACTGGTTTACCATTGCCAAGCATCAAGGACGTGTGAGGTTTGAGGACCACTTTGACCAACATGAGGAGGCCAACGTCTTCTCATTTCTTTCTCTGAGAATCTTCCAATGCTCGCTCCGACCATTTGCTTCTTCTGACATGGTATCATTGCCTGGCTCTGCCTGACCACATCGTTGTGTCCTCGCCTCCATCACCGTCTCCTGCTGCCAGAGCTTCCTCCGATCCATCATGGCGCTGTTTCCACCACCCTCATCAGTACTCCTGCTTCCGCCTCCAATTCCTCATCTGTGATAACATCTGGTCATCTCTGATCCTTCCCGCGTCCAAGATAAACGCACGTGGTGGTCTCGGAATTCTGGTCTTCTCGCCGGCTCGCGTGTCCTTCCTCCTCCTTCAGCCACAGCTAACATCAGCAGTGCCATCTCGCATCACTCCTCAATCCTCAACAAAAACTCCCACCGTGACTGCACCAAGCGTCCAAGATTAACTCCCGCGGTGACGTCCGGCCTCATCAGTTGTCGAGAAGCCCACAGCAGCAGCCGAGCAGCCTTCTGTTGCAACTTTGCTTAAAGCTTGGTGTCGCTTCCCTCAAGTCTTCCCGCTTATGCAGTCCTGTCTGCATTGCCGTATCCTAACCCTGTCCTGCATATCTCTGAATATTTGCTCCTCTTCTGTTGCCGCTTTTCATCCTCATGCCCTCATGGCAAGGTCACTAATCTCCGCCAATGCCGTCACCGTCTGAAGCGCCCTTTGTCTCGCCTCCTCCTGTAGTTGCTGCATCAGCTCCATTCCTCTACATGTGCTTCATCATCATCATCCATCAACCTCCCACATCCTTGCCGCATCCTCCTCTCACGCTGCCATATCGAGCCACCTCCTCCTCCTCCTCGGAGTGCTCCAGCTCCCTTTTCCACATTAGCCTCATCAGCCTCATCACCCTCATAAGCATCATCTTCATCATCATGAATCATCATCAACTCAGCGGACATGGTTCCGCCCCTGCGCCCACTCCTATCTGCGATCAATCAATCAGCTCTCAGCAATCAGCAGGATCCGCATGTGTCACTGCCCTCATTTGTAGTGACCTGCACCCACGCCGGCACCAATTATCGCACGTCGGCATCTGCCTTTCCCTTGCCGCATTCTACTCCTCTATTAGCTCGCACACGTGGTTCGTCCATGCGCCCACTCCAATGAGCATTCAGCAATCATCTTGGATGGATCTAATTCCTGAAGGTCCTGCCGCTTCCACTGGAATCAGGAGCTACTCATTTCCCTGCTCATTGGGCTCGACCCAACATGGATACACTGTTTTAGCCCTTGGCAGCAGACCCAAAAGGAATCGACCTGCTCCTCCACCTCGTAAGAGGCTCGCCGATGCGCCCAATCCTTTCATCATCAGCCACCTCTTGACTTGGCTCACACATGAGGTTCACCTCTGCGCCCACACCTTTCAAAGGATTGTCATCAGCATCTGCATTCAGTGGAAAGAGCTCATTGTTAAAGAGCCTGGTAACTCCACTGGAACCGGACACTGCCCACCTCCCTGTTTTTTGGGTTTGAGCTAACCGGCAGAACAACATGTTGTAGCCTGTGGACCAGGCCCTTTTCAATTGCCCTGCTCCTCTCATCCTCTTTGTGTAAGAGGATGGGAGGGCAGCCCACTCAGTGTGTTTTTAGTGTGTTTCCATATGAGCACTGAGTGCACAACCCACACACACTGGCCCCATGCACTAGAACCATCCTTAGGGACAGTGGGACAAGGAGGTACGGACTTCCACAACAGACAAGTGAAAGAACACACCACACACACACACACCACATTTCCAGTGTTCAGTTCTAATGAAGGACATGAGGGTGGTCGGAGCGAGTGGGAAGTGGTGGGGAGTGAGGGGATGGGGCGTTGGCTGGGGACCCACTGGTTAGGGACAGCGTACTCACTGTGTTCTCAGTGTGGTCTCATACGAGCGCTGAACGCACTATGCACACACAATGGCCCCACGCACTAGACTCATCCCTAGGGACCGTGGGATAAGGAGGTGAGGACTTCCACAAGATAAAAGTAACCCAGTGGGACAGCGCACCCAGTGTGTTTTTACATGAGGAATGAGTGCACTACATAAACACACTGCCCCAACGCACAAAGCCCATCCCTAGGGACCGTGGGACGAGGAGGTAAGGAACTCCACAACAGACAAGTGACAGGACACACCATGCACACACACCCCATTTTCAGTGTTCAGTGCTACTGAAGGACAAGAGGGTGGCCGGAGCGAGTGGGATTGGTGGGGAACGGGGAGAGGGGGGTTGCCTGGTGAGCCACTCGTAGGGACAGCGTACTGAGTGCATTCTCAGTGTGTTCTCATACGAGAACTGAGCTCACCACCCACACTCACTGGCCCAACGCACTAGACCCATCCCTAGGGACAGTGGGACAAGGAGGTAAGGACTTCCACAACAGACAAGTGGCAGAAAAACCACGCACACAGACCACATTTCCAGTGTACAGTACCAGTGTAGGACATGAGGGTGTTTGGAGTGAGTAGGGAGGGGTGGGGATTTCGGGGAGAAAGGACTGGCGTGGTAGCCACTGGTAGGGACTGCGCACTTAGTGCATTCTCAGTGTGTTTTGATATAAGCACTGAGCTCACCATCCACAGACACTGCTCCCACGCACTAGACCCATCCCTAGGGACAGTGGGGTCACGAGGTATGGACTTCCATGACAGAAAATTGACAGCAACCCCCAACCCCCCCAACACACACACACA
>SZWC01019497.1:6031-33284 GCA_023375785.1 Penium margaritaceum | reverse complement strand
CACACACACACACACACACACACACACACACATACACACACACACACACACACACACACACACACACACACACACACACACACACACACACACACACACACACACACACACACACACAGACACCACATTTCCAGTGTCTAGTGCCGGTGAAAGACATGATGGTGGTCGGAATGAGTAGGCAATTGTGGGGAGTGGAGGGAGTGGGCATTGGCTGGAAAGTCACTGCTAGGGACAGCACACTCAGTGTGTTCTCAGTATTTTTATATATCAACACTGAGCGCACTACCCGCACACACTGGCCCCACGCACTAGACCCATTCCTGGCCCATGGTGGGCCATGCTTGTTTGTGTTATGTGGGTTGTCAAAAAAACGGTTCACAGGGTTAATGCGCAGAAACTCAGGCATGTCAAAAGACTCGGCCATGAAAACATATGATCAAAAGTAGATAGTGTGCTTGCTCTGAAAAGTGACAGCACATGGGCTGCATGCATACGAAGTGGTAAGCAAAACGAGGGAGTGCGATCGTGGCAATGTGTGCTGCTGCATGCGCCAACTGAGAGTGTCCACCAGGAAGCCTGGGGGCTTTGAGGTTTACGAAGAATTTCTGAGGCATGTTTGCTATCCGTTGGGACATGCCAGCTGTTCATTGAAGGAACGCAGCAATAGCTGTGTAGAATTGTTTATGATTCTTGAAACCGTCACAATAAGTAGATATCCTTTAGAGTGGTTCATGGTGTCATTGAAATGGAAAATTGAGGTGTGGAGAAATTTGGCCTGGATTCTCTGTTGTGTCAGAGCAACATTCCATTGTTCACCTGGCGAGCGGGCTACGAACATGTTAAAAAGGGGTTCTTCGCTCACCAGATTCAGAGATGGAGGTACGTCATAGGCTGAGCAATTCCCCTTCTAGCCGAGACGTCCCGGTGTATCGTTACTCCATGGTCGATGGTTGCAGAGTTGGCCGGCAATCAGAAGATTGATGTCTCAAAGGCTGTCGTACAGCCTAAAACTGTTGTGCATTGCACTGTACCCCTACCAATGCAATGGAAAAACTGTTGTTAATCCTTCATCTCCTTGTCCTCTTCGACAGGTGGAGAAGCAGGGGTCGAGTAGGCAGGGGAAGTTCACGCTAAGATCCCGGTAGCACTTGAGCCAACTGACGTGGAACACCACTTGAATCACTCTGTTCTTGAGGGGAGTCTGGCAACGACTGGTGCGCACGTTTTCTTGATCAAAGATGGTGCCAAGGACTTGCCTGTGAGAAATGGGCATGTATGTTCATGCGTCTGTAGATCATTTCCTTTTCGGGCAGTTCGACCTCAGGGCCCTGTTTTGGTATGCGGCTTGACAACAAGGCCCTTTTCTCTAGTTTGCCAACCACAGGGCCCTGACGGTTAATCTGAACAACAAGGGAGCCCTGCCGCTCAATCTCAGCGACGACGGGGCCCTTTGGCTCATCCTGGGTGCCAGATTCACAAGCGAAACCCGAAAGGCAAATCGAGGTGTCCATCGTCGGCCAGGCGCCTCCTTCGCATGTTCATTTCTTTGCACAATTGTTTTCACGATCGCAAGGACCTTATAGCCATTGCTGGACATCGAGGTGGTTCTAGATGAAGTTCGAAGATCAGATGGATGTGTTACTTCGAGTTTGTTCATGTTTTGTAGGTTTTCCGGTTGATGTTAGATGAGCTTTCAGAGTGCAACACAGGATTGCCGATGAGTAGTGTCGACCAACATCTCTTATCACCCGGGCAGTCATTGCCCGGCAGCGGCACCGGCAATCTCTTATCGCGAAGCTAGAAAGCAGGCCCTCGCGTCGGTCGCCGCCCAAGTGCGGGTCTCGCCGCTGATGCCTCAAGAAAGCAGGTCCTCGCATTGAGAGTCAGGCTGACCCCGGGCCCCATGGTCAATTTCTCCTTCCTTTTCTGCAACTTTGGATTCCTTATCAGACTATGCCGTAATGAGGGTATGTAAGTGAAGACGTGGAAGAGGACGCCTGTGATGACGGTGTGCAAGGAATGTGCCATAGAGTGAACATATCGATTCGTACAGCATAAATTTTCAGCTGAGATCTTGCCTTGTTTTCGTTTTTAGGCTTCCAAGCAAACAGTAAAAACAGGTGCCGTTGGCCAACTGCTTGTAAGCCAGATCTACTGCTCATCCCATCTCCCGCATCAGGAGCGGCCTTGCCCCCTGAGCAAGATTGGACACAGGTCGAAGGTAGGAAGGAGGAGCATGGGGCGAGTGCATGGACGTTTAATAAAAACGGATGCTTGAAGAAAATCCTAAGATCTTCTTATCAGATGGTACAATACATGCCATGATAAGACAGTCGACCCGGCCATACTGAGGCTGGGAGAATGATGCAGACCTACCAAGCCAAAAAGTTCTGTACCTGGGGCTTCTCGGTTGCCCTGCAAGCTCCTGTCCGATAGTGCTGCTATCTGTGCGTCAACCCATGGCGTGCCGGATCTTATTGAGTGTGCAAAAGCTGCAGACCGTACGTCCTACCGCGTCACAATATCCTTATAGGTGGTGGCAGTGGACAGGGGCGTTGGCTGCGCCGCAGGAGCACAGCAGCCTGTGCTGCAGCAGCTGCAGCTCCAGCTGCTTGTTCGTTTGCTGCAGTGTGTGAAGCGTGTGCACGGCATGGTTGAGCATGGACGCCATGTCGCCGTGCCCGTCCACCGCTGTGCGTAGCCGTGTCAGTGCGTCGCTGATGCGGTCGCGCCGTTGCCTCTCCGTCATGCTCTTTGCCTTTATCTTGTAACCGCCGCGGCTGCCGCTGCCGCCGCCGCTGTCCGCTCTGTCCCTCTCTCCGCTGCCATGGCCATCGCCCCTGCCATTCCAGAGGGTCTTGCGCATTGTTCGCGGCTGCCAGTCCAGTTCTTCGTTGTCACTTTCCTTGTCGATGTTGACTTGCTTTGGCTTGCTCCCTGGTCTGCAGTGCTCGTCTCGTCCGCTGTCAGTGGCTGCTGCGACAGCAGCCACTGCAGCAATGGTCGCAGCATCTGCACAAGAACGTGCACCAGCTGCCTCCTCCCACGTCCGCTTCCTTTGCCGCTGCTGCTCCTGCTGCTGCTGCTGCTGCTGCTGCTGCTGCTGCTGCTTCTCTCCCGACCGGGACGGCACGTTCCAGGACAGGCCAAGAGGGGAAGAGCCTGCCACTTCCGGCGCTGGACCGGCCACTGCCGAAGGGACAGGACAACCCCCACGGGAGAGAGGAGACGAGCCACTGCCTTTGACGGAGTTGCCAAAGCTGCCAAAGCCAAAGCTGCAGACATTGGACTGCGGCAGTAGCGTGGCGTGCGCAGCAGCTGCCGTTGCTGCTGACGTTGACAAGATTGGGCTGCTGCGGAGGGGGCTGCTGCTGGGTGGCGTTGTCATTGGGCTGGCACCGCGGGACGTGCAAGGGCTGTTGAGAGCGCTCAGACGTGGCGGCGTGGACGGCAGCGACTCGCATCTGCCTCCCGCCATTGCCATGGCCATGGCTGCGAAGGCAGGACGATCCCGGCCGCCTGGCCTGGCGAGTACTGGCCCGTGATCAGGAAGGACAGAGAGGGAGGAGGCATCCACGGCGCCCCTGGGCACGAGCCGCGCCAGGTCAATGCTTGGAGGCGCCTCTCCTATGCCATTCCCTGCCGCATCCACATCGCCACGGCCAGAGGGCTGTTGCTGCTGCTGCTGCTGCTGCTGCTGCTGCTGCTGCTGCTGCTGCTGCTGCTGCTGCTGCTGCTGCTGCTGCTGCTGTGTAGGATTGAGCAGCGCCAGCACCTCATTCAACATGGATGGGTCGGCCGCGCGCAGAACATCCGAAAGCTGGGGGAAGCTTCGCAAAATAGCGGCCGCAGCGCCTCTCATCGGGAGCCCACTTCTGCCGCCTGCGCTGTAGGCCAGTCCGGACTCGTCGTTGTCGCTGCTGCCGCCGCCAAACGCATCTCTCCGCGACCGCAGAGTGTTGTGGACGTCGGCAGGAACGGCCACCGCCCCACACGGCTCCGCCTTCTGGTCGACCTCACTGTCAGAGTTGCCGCCGCCGTCCTTGGAAGCAATCGCGTCGCGGTTCTCGCTGGCGCTCGACGATACGGCGCACGAGTCGCCCTCTCCACTTGAGCGCTGCGCGGCGTGGACGTGCGGCTTGTAGCTCCCGGCTGCCATGAAGCCATAGGAGCGAAGGTCATCGCGCGCGCGGCTCCACTCGTTTAGGGCCGCGCCGCCGTCGCCGGCAATGGGCGTCGAGGCTAACAGTGAGCTCCACTCGAAGTTGTCCATCAGCGGTGTGCACACGCGTCTTGCCGTAAGCTGATAACTGGGCTGTGAGTCGTGTCCTGTAATGCAGGGCCCCAAAGTTTCAGTCGCGCGGGCGTTTCAGAGGGGATATTTTGAGGGGCGCAGCGTGCGGCTTGACTGTGTCGACAGTGCAGCGGCAATGAAGGACGGTGCGTGATATGCGCTGAGTCAGTCAGCACGGGGTGTAGAAGGCAGAGGGAGAATATGCTGTGCCGTGTTGTATTGAATGGAAGGAACCGGAAGGCTTTTTATCCATCATGTGCGCGCGCATACACCTCCATGGTGTTTGATGGCAAGCGCACCGCAGCAGGTGAAAGACGGGGCGCTTTGGCGTCCGCAACGTGGGGTGGGGCCCCCGGGCAAAGCGGAGCGATCTTGTGTGAGTGAAGCTAGACCGCTCACGTGTCGTGGCCGTAGCCACGACTCGGAATGCCCGGTTGCTCTCTACTCACCCCCCCCCCCCCCCCCCCCCCCCCCCCCCCCNGTTGGCGCCGCCAAGGTGCCAGGGAAGGGATACTCCTGAAGAGCTGGAGCCCAGACTGGCCGCAAGAGTGAGCAAACACGTGGAAAGCTGCGCGGAGCAATCGCGGTGGCACAGAGCCCTCCTCTCTGCAGTGAAAAACATTTTTTCTCATTCCTCGTGATAGACGTCAGTGAAGCAATGGCACCGCCGCGGGCATTCATTGTCCAGATGGGCCACCCCGTGGGCTTGCACGGCCAGAATCCCCGTCTCGAAATCTCGGAAGAAAGAGAGAAATTCCGTGCCATACGCGGCCACCTCGCTTTCGGATTCGCCCTTGCATTCCGCAGCAAAGCGAGGCGGCGGCGCCCACGTCTCCCTCACAACTGTGACAGCTGCTGATACGGGTAGGTGCGGTCCGTCACGCGCGCTTTTCTTCTTCTTTTGCGCAGGGGAGGCCTCGAAATCGACTCGCAATCGTGGCCGTGGCTGGAAATGGGTAAATCCTTTTTAACCCTCTTCTGATCACCCACGCATGTCCACGACATTTTCCACCAGGCTGTGTTGCATCAACTACACGTGGCGCGATCGAAGCTTTCTTTTGAGCTCTATCTTAAATCTTAACCGTCACCCTTGTTCGCACACTTTCGTCTCACCCCTCGAGGCTAATGCGGACAAGGCTGTTGGAGGCAGACTCGAAGCGGGCATATTAAATCCAGGTCGCAAGTGGACACTGTGTCCGCACAGAAAGTGAGTGCATGAGGTGGGCGAAATGTTTTTCACCCTTCCTAGCCACGGCCCGTAATGCCGGATCGCAAACTGGCGATCCGGCGGCTTTGAGCCATTTCGTTGCTGAGGTGGTCAGATTCGGAACCAGCTTCCACCGGTTCGAGTTCGTCAACACGACTGCATCACTAAACTGTAACATGCTTTATGAGAGTATTGTAAGAAAAAGGGGGCTGAACTCTCAAATGAAATTCAACAGAGACCGCAGCTCACAAACGAAATGGGGACTACGGACCTCCTGCAAGGGCCTGAATCCCAGAACGGCCGGGATCTCATGTGACCTTTCACGAGGGGAAGGATCTGCATCTGCAAGGATGGTCACAGTCGTCCAGCAGTGATGAGCTGTTCGCAATCTCAAAGAAGCCTCAACCACGTGCAAGATTTGCAAAGCTGGCATCGTTACAAATAAACACTAGGCAATAATGACAATGGATCGTATCATTACATGGCCGTGGCTAGGAAGGGGTGAAAAACTTGGGAGTGAAAATTCACTCGCATCCTTCTTCACGCACTCCGGTCGTGGATGGGTCGGCGTGGTTGTAGCGGATGTGAGCGGAGGACACCAACTTCACCGCTGACTTTTCCCGTATCATCACATACATTCTACCATTCATCGATGATTGCGGACAGTAGCGAGCTCCAAGTGGGTGAATGGACGTGTTTCACCCCCTTTTGGAGCATGAAATCTCCAGGATTCTCAGGTGATGACGTCAGAAGAAGAGTGGGTGAGATTGCATCGCCCACTCACCCCTTCCCAGCCATGGCCCATATCCGCACGACAGCAGGGATGCAACTCCCGTACATTACCATGCAATCTTTTCCTCCCTATCCAAGACTTCAAACATCAAAAGGTACATCGGGGCCGTAACCAATGATCAATTAGCCACTGCCCTCTCTAGCACGAAAACGGAGTGATGGTTCATCCTTGTTTTGCCAATGAAAACTTAAATGGTTGATAAGTATGTGTACAGAGAAAGATCATTTGGGAGAATGTAACACTTGAGTAATTTGCACAAAAACGATAATATTTTATTCTGCCGAGCAAGACCTACGAAGCAAACAACAGATTATCCATAGCATAAAAAACTTGGAAAGACAGGACACTTGATCATCTCTAAGGGACCGTGCGGTAAACTCTACGATGCTAATATCTAGATAAACAATATTCAACCTAGTTGCACGTGTCTGTCCAGATAAACGATTTGATCGCTGCAAATTTCATCAAAGTGACGAAAGAGAAGATCAAAAAAAGTCTGAAGCGTGGTTCTCTCTTCGTTCTCCTTAGCCTCGATGCACGCTCCAAAATCGTAGTTGTATCATGGATCACAGCGAACGTATCGCATTGTTCATTTGCTGCTCCCTTCTTTATACCTTCCGAATCGTTATGTGGAGACTCATCGCGAAGGTCCAAACTTTTTCAAAGATGATTGCGCTGATTTTGCACATCTACGCAAGCATCTCTCATGGAAGATCTCTTTAGAACCTATGTTCAAGTTCCTCTCAAAAGCTCTATCGCTCCTACATAACCCAAAATACGATCAAAGGCGATAGATGGATTTTTGTGTATCATGTCGAAAGTTCGATTTGTGCGATACAAACATCGCATATCATTCTGGGAAAGAATGCACGAGTTTTGTGACAAAAATCTAGGCTAACATCTGCACTGTGTTTTGTAATCGGTATTCTTGTCTTATTCAAGCTTTGTACCCCCAATATCGCCCGATACTAATATCGGGCGACTTTGGGAGTTTACTGCACAGTCTGGAACTAGTAGTGGGTGCTCATCGATGGAAAGGGTCCTAATGTCAAGTACATGTATGCAGGCAAAAAACAATGGAGGTATGGTTGTTGGTGTTGCACATGAAACTATGCAACTACTCTGTTCACTTCACCCACACGGACTACTCACTAGGAACCAGACATATTCCCAAGTGCAAACAGAGTTATGGAACAACTTTGGTTCACTGGTCTTAGAGCTCACGGACTCAAGCACCAAAATCCACACATGTAGTGCCTACATGTTACATACGCTTGTTGCCCATGTGCCACATTATGCTCTTACATGATTGTTTTTTTTGCGCATGAGTTTCTAAGAATACAAAGGCATTTCTTTCTAGTTATGTTTTTAGCAAAGTAAGTAACCGAAAATCACATACAAAATTCTACTTGTCTGGATCAACCTCACGGGTGGCATTGAAGCCCCATGCAACAAACTCCCTCGTGCCTGGAAATGTAAACCCAACTCACTCTCAACAAGGCTACAAATTCTATGTTTGCCTAAAGTGCTTTTTATATACATGGAGTTCATATATATAGTTTTTATATATAATAAATATAGAATTAAATGATAAACTCTATCAATGATATATAGAATTTATATATAAAATTTATGTATATATATGTAATTACTTCACTTGGCTTACTTATGTCTGCTCTTGCCTCAATCTTGTCATCCTTAACTCCTCACTCCACTTCCTTCCCAAACTACTAGTATAAGAGTAGCTAAAATGAACAAGGCATCGTATGAAATAGTTGGGGTTTAACAATATTACCACCAATCAATCTAAGTCATAAAATACCCTATCAAAACTAGTACGATTATAGTAGCATAGTAGATATAGAAAGAATAAAACTAGTAGGAACATGAGTAGTTAAAATGATGAAAGCAATTGTTTTCAAGAAAGCCATGTGAGTGGTCTCTTACCCTAAAACCCCATTGAGTTGAGAAAAATCCTCGGATTGCCTTCAATTACACTCCTCCCACTCAAAACCTTGACAACGTCCTCGAAGTAGGCAAACCCCTCCACGTCAGAAGGTAACCAAGCCCAACTTGGTCCTCCATAGTTGGAACTATACCCTCACAGTGCAAACCCAACATCCACAAACCAACCAATCATCTTGAGGTTCCCCATGCTGCAATCCTACCAGGCATGCTTCCCTTAGCATGTACAACCTATGTCTCAAAGACATTGTTCCCCCATGTGTACCTACGGGCACCATGGTTTCATATCAAGATGTTATTGTGTTTCAAGTCAACCATGGGATTGGAAGCCATCTACTCCAGATCTGATACAAATGTATTGGTTCCCAATGATCTGGACTTCTTTTGAGCTAAAAAACATTGTATTAAGTATTGTAGCATTAATTTCTATAAACAATGGTATGCAAAAAACACTTACACAACTTTTCGTTACATTACGTGAACACTGACAACATTGCAACCTAGGAGGGGGAGCAGTCAAAGGACTTATGGATTACACGCAACCATTATAACCCAGCCAACATTATAAGTGAGAAGAATGTTCATGCCAACAACAATAATCATCAGTATGCATAGAATAATTGTGCATGCAATATAACATCACAACACTCAGCATTGAACAAAGATGCATTTTTGTTGATGTACATAGCACCAGAAAATGACCACATCAAACATGAGTAATCCCTCCCATTCCTCTTTGAAATTGTTGTTAACATTGATGTATCCACATTCATGAGGTCGTAATATCTAGACCATCATCTCCACTTCATTATTAAAATTAATATCACATTCTTCCATAGCAATGCCAGCCACTGATTCAATCGCTCATGCGACATAATTGCCTCATTTTGTGGCTTCAATTCTATAACCACAATTATTGAACCTTTCGTCTTTACCCCCTTATCTTGCATTGGACCATGGTGTTGTTACTCCCATTTATTAGCCACTACATGTGGATTCCAAGCACGACTAGACACACTAGAAGCCTAAGCAAAAGTGACAGTACCATCGTTGCCTTCTTCTTACGTCTATTTGTAACAACTATTGTTAACGTCTTCACACAATTTTTACTTGCAGATGATGGTAGTATATCATCTTAAACCACTACTCATATCCTGGTTGCGTCCACCACCATCACCATCCATGCCTCCACTCTTGGTGCTTCTTCCTCTTCATCCTTTGCCATCTCTCCATGTCTCCTTCACCAAGTGTCAATCATAATGGTTGTCACCTCCATTCTCGTAGCTACAGTCACTAGGGTACTATGTTTGGTTGTCACATCTACATCAACAATCTTCGTCTTAAAGGGATGCTTATGTGACAAAAAATTAACAATGCCAAGCTCATACCACCACATAAGTGAGACATACCTGACCCAAAACCAAAGACTACTGCCAAACCTTATGGTCCCCCTTAGAACGAGATCTTCTTATCAACAAACAACAATGAGGTCATACATGATGGACATAACGGCAAAAAAAGCATCTAATGTAGCTTTTTCATCGTATCAATGGCCTTAAAAAAGCCCCAACTATGATAATCACATCTTTTTTTAAACCAATTGCCCCAACTATCATAACAGCTCTTACACTTTAAACGTTTATCAACTAAAAAGTTGCCAAGAAAAATGGAATATGAATGGCAATAAAGAACATAGTAATGAAAAACACTCCCACTATAGCCAACCCCATAAGGCTCATTCCAAGAGAAGTCTAAAAAGATAAAGAACACTCGATTTAATTAGAGTAAATGGAAGTAACATTGATATGATTACACAACTCTTTTTAGTTCCCATATGCCTTTGTAGGTATTTTCCCATGTTTGAACAATGGGACTCAACATCAATCCTTGAGCTCTTTCATTCCTTTCAAATCTAGTACTTGCACATGACCTCTATTTTGTGTGCAGATTATTTCATAAGTCGTTTAACAACATTAATTTTTTATTTCAAGCTTGACTCTACAAAGGCTCTGGTTATTTTCTTTAATAATTCTAACCCTTTGCACTGACACATTATGCATGACTATCCCTTCAAATTTTCCCCGTGAAATATCAAAAATGTTCTCCAACTTTCATTCAAAGATGAATGAGGCTATTTTCTAAACTCACAATCTTCTTATGCAGGTAAAATCTAGGTGAAATCTTCTTTCCACCATAAAACGTCTCACAAAATTAGTATTCAGCTGCTTTAAATAAAATAGAAACAAATCTTTATATCACTTTCAACGACCACTAAAACAATATTGTTGAATGCTTCTATGAATTTTATGTTGCTTCTACATGCAACCGCCTTGAATTTGACACAGAAAGTTGCCCTATATTAACATCACAAATGGGAAATACGAATCTAGCAACCTTGTCCAGGTTCATTTTTGGTCAAATTTTCAAGGAACGTGAGAAAGGCCCCAAGCAATTCACAACGTACACTTTGGAGAAAGTGAAAAAAGCATGCCTTTGAAACAGTTTATTGCTATTAGAAATTCTTAAGCTACTACTAGTGTTGTTAGAATCACAATAGGGCCTACATTGAACATGATGCAAGATGTGGGATCAGCTAAACAATTACCAATATGTAGCGTGTGCATGTATTATTGTGTTTCTGTATGCGCTCCAAGGCTGAAACCACTACAAACATCAAACGTGCCTTTTATGAGGATGTCCATCCCTACAAATCTAGTAATTGTTCAATGGAATAGCAATCATTCGATGTCCTATGAAGCATTTACTTGCTAAGGCACCACATACTCCACGAGCATACAGAAACATGGTTATCAGGAGCTGCATGGGCCTCAAAGATGTAAATAGGTTACGGGCAGCAAAGACGAATACAACATTAGAAAATGGTCATAGGATTAGGAGACATGTCATGACTTTGAGATATGGAGGCATTTAAGAGGGGAATTCGCTATGCCACAAGAGCAAAGAAACATTTGCTACACCAATAACAATCTATGATTCTTGTTTGATTTCTACGAAGTTTGTAAAATATTTGCAAATTTTTTTAGTCATGACATGTCTCCTAATCCGTGCACAAATGTGCTCCAGTGTGTCATCGTGCCACAAAACCAATCATTCCACTACAAATCCATTATGCTCTCGACCTTACTTTTATCAACACCATGCTGTCATTGTTTTCATTTCCTCCCTCACTTCTCTTATATGTTCTGCCTTTCCAATTCAAGAGGGCCTTCCGCACACCGTGACTATCGTCTAGCTTCTCATTGTTGATATATTCACAAAAACATAGTTTTCATTATTGAATCACTTTTGCTTGCTCTCAAGGTTCCAAAGTGTTAGAGTGGGCGATAACTGCGCTAATTGACAGCTTTGACATGGCGCTATCGGATCGAAAATCGAAGGTTTCTACGCAAAGTTATTTTTATTTGTAAATACTCGGGTGTAGTTGGCCCGGAATTTATGATGTACATGCTAGATTTAATCGTGGCATCGAGGTCCAATGGGGGAAAGTTGCCTATATCTTTGAGTGTTGCATGCACAGCAGGGTTGTGCATGCCTGCTGTCCCAGCTTTGTCAGCAACTGCGTAGTGCAAGCGAGCACTCTTGGATACTGAACCCAGACTAGTCACGTTGGGACTACAAATGACTATACCGGTGGGACCGCTTGCATCAGCACATGCAAGCAGGGCTTTTGAGCACGAACCACTCTACATCAGATGGTGAATGCACAACTCAGCATTGCATCAACTACCACATGCACAACTCAGTAGCTGTATCAACTATTACATCCACGACTCGACAGCTTCATGTGGAGCCAAGAGTAAGGACCGCCTTGCATCAGCAACAACATCCACAACTAAGCAGTTGGAACCACAACCAAGTTGCCAGCATTCAAGAATCTTCCTGGAGGATGAATCTATGTGCCTTGGGCCAGGCAGATTCCTTGAGGAGGAAGCTACGACCTTGCAGAAGGAAGTTTCCTCTGAGCACAAAGTAGCTAGTCAACTTGCCAAGATCCCAATGTAAAAGCAGACTTGACTCAATCAGTCCACCAACTTAGTAAGAAACTCAGCAAGCAACTCCAAGAACTTGACCGGCACACCATCTCTGCCACACAACGCCTCAGACCAAGACTCTACAGTCGCTCTCATGTCAAGACCCTTGTAAGCCTGGCAGCAGTGTGCCAGCCGGGGCAGGAGGGGCAGGAAGCCCCTGACTACTTGAAGGCCCGACTACCTCGCTCTGGTGGCCAAGTATGTTGAAGACTCAAGCTTCCTACCTTGAGCTGTCTTGCTTGACATTGCCTATCTATGGACAAGGAGTTGTGTCTAAGTGTGAGAGCCCATAATTATTGTCTAACCTCAGCTTTACTTTATGAAGTTGATTCTCTCTAGAAAATCGGACTATGTTAGATTCTCCCTCTGTCGACCTATTGTGTTTGGCAGTGCTCTGTCAGCCTGGATAGGAGGGTCTACAATCTCTGTGTCTTTCTAGAATTCCCCTCTGTCAACATGAAGTCTGGTAGCACTTTGCCAGCCTGGTTAAGTCCTCTGACGATCCAATGATTCTGGCAGTGGCTGCTAATGTGGAGAGGAGGCTGCCTTGAAAACATGGAGGCCATTTCACCTGAAAGTATGGTGACCGTGCTGTGACCCTTGAAAAGACAACCTTAGCGGCCTAGGAAGGTGTTACACCCTTGGATGAGGCACGTTGTGTCAGAGCATTGAGCTGAGCTGTGTTTCACCGCTTTTTCCTTATACCATACTTGTACTTGATAATCTTTATTCACTACAAGTTTCAATCCAAGTCTTCTCCTTCTGTATATTAGAGTAAAAGGTTAAACTTGCTGGGTATAGAGATCCTGGACAATAGCAAGACCCCCTTGCTGCATAAGAGCATGCGATGACTTCGTCACTCCAGGCTCCAAAAACCTCAACATGGTATCACAGCACAGGGATGTCTACACATGCTGAACATGCAATTAGTGTAGCAGATCCGTGTAGCCAGCAAGAAGTAGTAGTTACCACTCAAGCTTTGAAGGATGACAACATCTGTCATCACTCACCAGTGGTAGGGTGCACGCGTGATGTGGCAACTTTGCACATATGGAAATATTATGGATGCTTTGAGCGGCCTCAATGTGGAATACCTTCACATGGACTCCCAAGAGGTGAATAGCCTCTCAACGCCAAGCTTGTGCATGGACCAAGGATGTGGTCGAAGGAGAGAGCAAGTAGTAGCTGAGGCGATGAAGCGCTCAAGAGAGGAGGCGCTTCTGATAAGGGCAGATGACTACAACGTGCGTGCAAATGGAGGGTTGTAACAGTTGTTGATTGACACAAGTTTTGAAGCTCACCCTCCATTACTTCAGCAGTCGTTTTCCCAGATTCAGCAGCAAGTGCATGTGCAGCATTGGCTTCAACTAGTAAAAATACCATCATAATCAACTATAGTAGTCCCGCAGGCAGATGTGGCAAAGTTTATGCCACAAGATCTCATGCAAATGCATATCCCAATGATAAAATCTGTAATGTACAGCATGATACGGCTTTGCGTGGTTTAGCCATAACACACTGCAACAGAGGTGCCATCTGTGGCACTTGTACCACGAGTGCTTGATAAAGGTCAGCAAAAGACAGCTTGGGACCCAGCCATCAAACATGAAAGCACAAAGCAATGACAGAAAATTAGCAAGGAACAACTCCTTTACCAATGGGAGTGGCAAACCTGCGAGCTATTAGAAGCCCAGGCAACTCAATTTGTAGGTCAAGTGATGTAGACCAAACATCATAATAAGGCCTTGCAGTTGAATATGGCTTCATCAGCGTCACATGAGCCATGTATACATTTGCCAAAGGTTAGTTCTTCTCCTGACATGCCAGAACCGGTCTATCATAAACGGACAAAGTCAGCTTCGTCTGCTCATAGAGGAAGCGTGCAAACACTTGTTGTGTTCTTTGAGGCATCCACAATGGCACAATGAAATCATGCAATGGTGCAACCAAGCTTTCAAGTAGCCGCTCACAAAAAGTGGTGGTTCTTCGCAAATACCCACGTGATGATGTCACAAGGATCGGCATCACTCCATGCACTACTTTGCAAGTCGGAAACAAGGAAGCCATCAGCAACAACCCAGGTTACCAGAGATCAATTGCAAGCAGCCATCTTACAAGAGCTCATGGAGGGTGGAGTGGTGACCGAGGAACTAGACTTCCATCAGCAGCCTGGCAGCGGTAAGAAATAGTCATAACAATTTTGCTTACTTGAGAGAAAAATGTCGGCACCAGTGGTCACAGGGTTGAACGCATTGCGAATCATCCACATGTTGACCAATGAAGCAAACATCGATTCTACATCTTATACGAAGTTATCATGCTCCATCCAAGAAAAGACAACCCTGCAGCTAAATGTTGGTGGTACATCTGAGGTGAAGGTGTCTTCAACAGCAAACAGAGGTACACATGACCCTCAAAGCGCGTTACAAGATGACTCTCCATGAGCTTCTATAGACCCAACGCATCAACAACATGCACTGCCATTAGCCTACGACCAACAAGAGTAGTAGTGATGTATCCGATTCTCGTGAATGGAGCCACGTGTACATGGGAGCTCAAAGAATGAGCTCACGAGCTACAATTGTATCGACAGAACATTGGTAGAAGAGGAAGCAGTATGGTGTTAGTTTAAGGGCAGCCCACCACCATCGGCGTAATACTGACAAGCGCACCAAGGCAGAGACGCTCGTCAGTAGTTTAACATCTGATTCTCACAATTGCAATTCCCATTCCATGGGATGGATCAGGTTACAGCGGAAGAAGAAGAAAAGGAAAAATGAAGAGGGATTCCTCAAACAAAAAATGGGGTCATGTACTCGAAGCAATAGTTGATTGCAAGTTGACGTCGGCTACATTTGGAGTAGTAGTGCCATCGCCAGCAGCACATTCCTCTCGTAGCCGTATACTTTGCTAAAGGAATAGCAAAGAAGATCTTGGATTGAGGGAATGGCAGAGTGAAGGTGTTTGAAAAGTCATTGAAGCAGCTCACAATGTAGTGAGAAGATAAGCAAAAACAATCATGATGGAGCGGCAGGTGGATGAAGTAAGCCCACAAAGTGTCAGGTGGTGAGCACAAATGGAGCAGTTTTACTCCATTAAAAAATCCTATCAGGGCCATAGGTGGATGGAGTAAGCCCACCTAGTTTCAAGTGGTGTGCACAAACGGAGCAGTTGTGTTGTGTGAAAAAATCATGTCGAGGCGGCAGCTGGAGGAAGTAAGCCCACCTGGTGTCAGGTGCATGCACAAATGGAGCAGTTAAGCTCAATGTCAAAGACCTGCTGGGGCGGTAGGTGGACGTTATAAGCCCAGCACATGTGTGATGGCATGCATAAATGGAGAAGTTACGCTCCATAGAAAAATCGTGTTGGAGTGGTAGGTAGAAATATTTAGTCTGTCTTCATGAAGGCAGAATGCATGGAGACTGTGACATGCGCATCTGCTCACAGTTACTCAACACCAGATTGTGCAACCAGTCAATATTTACTACAGACATGTCGGACCCTAAGAGTAGACAAGGACCACATCCTCGGATTTCCACCAGAAGGCAACAATTCGTGGAGGAGCAAGCTCGTTCCTCACGGTCGCAAGTCATACTATACAAACAGCATGCCTAGTAACAACTGATCCCGCAAAATGATGTGAAGAATTAGTGCAACAATCGAGCAACTGTCAGAGTGAAGGTAAGGAGTCTAATGTCCGCGAACTGCCTTGGAGCAACTCGTCATGATCATGAGCTACGTGGCTAAGTTCGTCCGTCTTGGGGATCGAAGCAATAACCCCAAGTAAGTTTGCAAAGCCTTCTGGATGGTAGAAGAAACAACCACTAGTAGCAAGTGAAGAAAAGTGGCAAACAAATATGGGAGACGTCTCATGTTTACTACAAGCTACCTGGTGGATTGAAAAAAAAACTGCCGGAATTCAGATTTTGTTTTGACAATAGTGAAAACCATGTTTGGGTTTCCTCCCATGAAGTGCGATTTTACTTCTTGCCACAATGGATCCTCCTTCATGAACAATTGGTACACTAGCAAAGCAGTGGTAGTAGGTGGAGAAGCAAAAATCGGTGGCATCAAGCAACTAATATAATCCTCCTCAAAGTAGCTCTCATCAGAGTAGCAGAGTACTTAAGAAAAGGGCATATTAGAAGCCAAAAGTGGCTACAAAGCCGAAGTTGGGAAAGAGAGCCCCAGCGGGTTGAGTTGTGGAGCACAAGATGTGCCAATAGCTCATCTTGAAAAAAAGGAGAAAAACGAAACCTTGTTGTCGTGAGCAAAACAGGGGCTGAATGGGGAGGAGGAGTGCCGAGTAAGGGGGAGGAGCGACATCCACGTTGGACGTCGCTCAACTCGCCATCGCGGCAAGGTGGGCCCAGAGCCTGCCATGAGAGCAAGCTCAACCGTGGCAAGGCCCTGTTGTGACGGCAAACCAGCGCAAAGCCACCTGTCACGGCGATAGGGAGACTGGCAAGCGACCAGCGAGCGAGGCATACCACGAGGTCTTCAATTAAGAGGACCAGCCGCGACAAAAAAAAGGAGGCTAAATCGAAGTCCGCTCGTGACAAACCAAAACAAAGGGAGTGGCGGATTGCCACACGCAAGCGGCGATCGCCATGGAAGTGGAAAAGGCCGGTGGAGCGAACGAGCGATTAAAGAGCTCGGCTCGATGCCACCGATGGGCCATGAGATAGAAAAGAAAGGGGAGGTTAAAAGAAGTTCAAGAGCGGCGGGGCCCCCAATCGGGCAGCCAAACTTGCGTCGACCCACCTGGGGAAAGGCAGCTCAAATCTAGTTGCAACAATGATAGGCAGCAAAAAATGATTTTCCAACTTCTGTACACACCATGGGAGGTCATTCAGGGTCCAAAAAATAAACAAAGAATGAACATGGGGTACGATGGCTGCCCAAGCCATGTCAAAATCAGGTCCAAGCAATAAAGGGTGGCTCAAGTAAATGGTAGAAGTTACCAAAGAGAGTCCTAGAAGCAGGTGGCTGAAGCGATAAGGGGAGCAAAAGGCTATAGCATAAAAAAAAGAAAGACTGGTGGCGAGCTTTTATACTTGCTAGCCAGAGGTGGCTGCAATAGGATGGAGATCCAAGTAGGCGGTCCCAAGCAACGGTTCTACCTCGTAAGCGCATCATCAGTGGAAGCTTCTAGAGCCTTCCATTGCACAACTAAGCCCGTGCATGAGAGACATTATGGCTTGGGTTATGGGAGGTTGCTTCTGCATGAAGCAATCTCAGTGATGATTGAGGAGGTGAACCTAGCCTCACCCCATATAATTTTTCTGCTCCACGCGATCATCTCCAACCAGAAAATTGCCCCAAAAAAACCCAGGAAAGCTCACAACGAGCGTTTCCAAGGTGATACTTGACCGATTGGAACCTCGTTTTTTTTATAAAAAAAATCCAACGGCTGGAGTACACCCAAGAGCAACCCGGAAGTCTCTTCTGACAGTAGACCTTTTCTCCTAGGCAGCTGAAACCTCCACCGATTACTCATTTCTCCACTAAAAAAATCCGACAGTCTTCGCATTATCAACACACCTATCGAGCAACAGATTTGACATGGTGAAGTCGAATCGACAATCAAAGGTTTGTACACAAAGTTATGGATAATTATCCATAAATACCCAGGTGGGGCTTGGCTGGGAATTTCGGATGTGTAGGCCAATTTCAATTCTGGCATCCAGTCCAAGGGGGGAAAGGAGCCTTGATCTTTGAGTGGTGCATGCACAACAGGGCTTTGCATGCCTGCTGGCCCAGCTTGGTCAGCAGCTGCGTAGTGCAAGCAAGCATTGCTGGGTACTTGACCCAGACCTGTCATGGTGGGGCTACACTTGACTTGACTGCTAGGACTAATTGCATCAACACATGCAAGCAGTGCTCTAGATTAGGCACCACTCTGCATCAGATGGTGCATGGACGACTCAACATTACATCAACAACCTCATCCACGACTCTTCAGCTGCATCAGCTACTACATGCATGAATCAGCAATTGCATGAGGGGCAAAGAGTATGGATCGCCTTACGTCAGCATCAACATGCACGACTCAGCAGCAGGGACGGCGACCAAGTTACCAGCATTCAAAAATATTCCTTGAGGAGCAAGTTGTGTGCCTTGAACTTGGAAGATTCCTTGAGGAGGAAGCTATGACCTTGTAGTACTACATTTCCACTGGGCATAAAGTAGCTGGTCAACTTACCAAGATCTCAGTATAAAAGTAGACTAGACTTAGTAAATCCACTTACTCAATAAGCATCTTAGCAAGCAACTCCAACAACTCAACCAGGATTCCACCTCTGCGAGATACCGCCTCATACCAAGACTCTACATTCGCTATCATCTCAAGACCTTAGTAAGCCTGGCAGCAATCTGCTAGTCTAGGCAAGGACGCCCCTGACTACCTGAAAGCTTGACTTACTCGCTCTGCTCGCCATGCTACGTGCAAGACTCAACCTGCCTAGCTTGATATTTCTTGCTTGACGTTGCCCATCTGTGGGCCAAGAGTTGTATCTAGGCGTGAGAGCCCAGAGTTAGTGTCTAACCTCAGCTTTGCTTTAGAAAGCTGATTCTGTCTGGACAGTCGGACTGTGTTCGAGTCTCCCTCTATCGATCTAGTGTGTTTGGAAGTGTTGTATTCGCCTGGGTAGGAGGGTATACAAGCTGTGTGTCTTGCTATAGTTCCCCTCTTTCGACACAGTAAGCCTGGTAACACTCTGTCAGCTTGGTAGGGAGGGTCAGAAGTCCTCCACGGCCTAATACGTCTGGTAGTGGTTGCCAGTGTGGAGGGGAGGCTTCCCTGACAACCAGATGGCCATTTCACTTGGAAGCATGGTCACTGTGCTGAGACCCTTGCAACAATAGCCTTGATGGCCTAGCAGGGTGGTGCGCCCTTGGATGGGGCAGGTTGTGTCAAAGCATTGAACTGAGCTATGTTTCACCGTTATTTCTTTGTACCATACTTGTACTTGAAAGTATTTTTCAACTACAAGTTTCAATCCAATTCTTCCGCTTTCGCACATTAGAGTAGAAGGTTTTCTTACTGGGCACAGAGATCCTAGACAGTAGCAAGACCCCCTTTCTGCATCATAGCACACGGTGACTTCCTCACTAGAGGCTCAAAAAACCCCAAAACAAAGTTCATCACTGCTTCTCTTATTTAAACCAGCTATAAAAACCAAAATTGCATGCTTTTATGTCTCTTTTCTTTACTGTTGCCTCTGTTATTACTACTTTTCGCACACAAGCTCACACTTAAAGTATGTTGGCATGTTCTTAGACAATCCTAAAAGTAAAGGAGAAATTTAGGATGTTTTCATTTACATTGTTGTCCACTTGAAATGGAAGACAAGGAGACCTGTCCAAAGAGGATAGAAGATTTTGATCTTTTTTGGGTCATTATAAGTGGAAGAAAACAATGTGGAATGTACAATTGTAATTGAAAACATCAAGGATGCAAATGGAATGTTGTTGGGTAGTGTTCACACAACATGCAATGTTTCTTAAGGTCACTCGAACTTGGACGCATGGATAGTGGCAAATTACATGATTCCTTTTCGATTACCATGACCATGGGTGAATCTTGGCTGCCTTAGCCTGCCTTGAGAGGTGGTTGTTTCCACTCAAACAAAGATGTAGGAAGCTTTTTCAGTCCTCGAAGGGAAACATATTATGTCGTACAATATGAGGTGATCCAAATCAATGCATGAAAGGGGCCTGGGTGCCCTATATGATAAAAAATAATCCCATCTATCTGCTTGTAGGCTCTGCACTTGAAACCTACACGTTTTGCACCACCGCCTAAGCACGCTACATCTGCACCTACGCATATTACACCACCTCCTCCATGCCTTACATTTGTACTTGCATGCCCTACACCACCTCTTGCACGCCCTTCACCTGCACCTACACACCTTCCACTACCACCTATACGCAGTGCAAATGCAACTACACGTCCTGCACCACTACTTGCACGGCTTGCACCACCACCATGTTTTAGGGTATTCATGACTAGTTCTCTTGTGGTTCCTTTTGTTAATAGGTTTGGTGAAACTTAAGAACCTCATTAAGCATTAAAGGGTCATCCTATTCTACTATGTCAAAAAATTGTAGGAAGCTCCTCAAAATCATAGTCGTGGTCGCACTCATTAGGAGAATTCTTTCATTGCCAACGTTATTAGAAATCCAAAGTTGTAGACATTGTTTCCACCAAAGAATTCAACTCCTTTCCATTTTATAAAAAGGTGGATGATAGCAGGACGGGCCAATGACCCACACAACCCTTTCTTTTGGTCAATTATATTAGTATCAAAGTTGTTTCTGTCCTTAAGAGCCATTGCATTGCCATTCTCATATGCGCTTGACGTTACGCCGAAGTCACCTTCTTTATTGAGGAGCTTCAAATGAGGATGTGTGGCTTGGAGAAACTTGTAATGAGAGAGCAGTGAGAATAAAGGTCATCACACTCAGAGACCCATTTTCTTAATGTTCCACCACCCACAATTTGCATTGTCACTAATTATGAGGACCACTTGATGTCCTCCATGGCACAATAGCACACCTCAAAGTAGTTGTTGAGCAACGTTTATCACTTACCTCTCTCACCAATGGAGAGGAGAATGGGAGTGCAACGTATAGAACTCCATGAATCACGAGTGATGTTAACCTCACACATTAATACTATAGTCAAGGGAGACTAGACAAACAAGCTGTGGTACATTGTCCGCTATGAGTATGATTTCACAATATTAGTGGCCAATGTAGTTGTTTGTACACATTGCGTGACTTCTTCATTGCTTAAAGGCTAAAGCGATATGTGTGTCATTTTGGTGAGGTCTGTCAACCAGAAGGAGCTAGACAACTTGTATGAAGTGAAGTGAAAGTGATGGTGAGTCGTACTTCAAGTATTGCATTAGCAAAAGATGTCATTACCTATTATCGTGAGTTCATGTTGAGACTATGTCCACATCATTGGAAAATAAATGTAGCCTTACCTTGTATTTTTGTCATTTTATGTTTTTTTAGATATTTTAAACAATTCTTTATAGTATTTGCAATGGATTGGAAGTATGAGCCATATTGGCCTTTAAGTGTTGCCCATCTTCAAATATGGCCATAATAGAAGTGAGATCTATCTATCCTCATTAGGCACAATCAAGCATGTGATGGCACCTTCTCCCAATTCTTATCAGAACAACGAATAAAGCAAAAGTATTGTGCCAAAACGTAGTACTGACATGAATAATGCACAACTTAAACATCTCAATTACGGCCATTTAATATGACAGATCACTTGGGTGAATATAATTAAAATCACATAAACAAAATCAACATTTAATATTTTTTAAAAGGTATGACTTGTTTTCAAAAATATATAAATTTTTTTTAACAATGTCCATGCTGTTGTAGCCTTGTAAGCTTGAAACATTGTAATTCAAATAATTAATTACTTATACCCTACTGATCTTTGATTTCGTTTTAAAATTATTATTGGCAGGCGACAAATTCATTTATTCGGCAACCGGTTGAAAATGTTTCGTGCTAAAATGAATATGATTTATTAATTGGTGGTAAGTCATTGTACTTGTTTTGAACTCAGGCAATCTACGTGTTGTGATCGATGTACAAAACTGGTTTTTCTAGAAATCACTCATGTTTGCTAAATTCCGTCGGTTTTTGTGACCGTTACTTGCGTGACGTGGGATGGATTTGGCATGCAAGTGGACAAGAAAAGTTGCGAGATCGTGAGTCAAAGCGAATGTTAGAGAGAGAGAGAGACCACAGAGTAAAGGAACATTTTGCCAACACAAGAAATAGACTAGCACCATGGCAGATTCACATGAAGCAAGAAAGTCCTCATCCTCATACCCCTACATCTCTGGTTCGGACATGAACGTCAAGTAGTTCGTAGCCACGGCGGATGCAAAAGAAGGTTTGAAGCACTTGGTAAATCCACTCGCAGACCATGCATTGCAGATGAGTTGGGTGTTCGTGCGAAGGTGCCCCCACTCACGCATCATCCAGCCGGCGGTGACGTCCTTGATGTGGCGCATGCCGAGGTTGATGTTGTCACTCTCGGGCAGGCGCTCTCCCACCCACAAGCTGTACGTAGTGGACACCTCTGCCTTGAACGGACGCTGCAAACCCACGTCCGCCGGCTGCAACTTCGATATGCATCCCAAAAGGATGTACAACAACACAACCCACGGGAACTGTTCTGCGACCCATGACCGAGAGAACTCAGAAGCATGCGGACACCATGCATTGAGAATCAATAAAATTCGTGCATGCTCTGGTGAGAGACGCTGATTCTTGAACCTGTCTATAAGGTAGGGTTCGAGGATCATGTGGAACCACTCCTTAGTAGTTTTCTACGCTCGCCTAATGAGTGAAGTGCCATCCGAGGTTGCGTAGCGCGTAGTCGCTGTTCTTGCCCAGAGGATGGCATGCATTCGTCTTGCCAGTTCGAATCACATGCAGTGACAGTGTCTTGCCGTCGAGGGAAGATGCGATGGCGGCCGTGATCTGTTGCTTTTCCTCCTTCCCACACACCCTCACCTCCTTTGACCCCTTCAGAGCATGGGTGTACCTCGCTGCCGGAACGAGGTGCACACCGGTGTGATCCTCATTCACGACGAAGAAGTCGTGGATGCGGTTCATGCCGATGAGAGACGCGGCCCTCTTGCGCATGAATTTGGTGACTTCCTCACAATCATCTAGCAGCTTCAACGAAGCTGTCGTATCACACTGCCATGACCATGCGAGTTCATCCGCCACGAACTTGCCACGCCAACTGTGACAAAAACAGCTACGTCACATCCTTGCCGTCGATCCACGTCACGTCACACTCCCTCAAAATCTCATGCACTTTCTCTCAAATCGTGATGTTGGAGAGCGCAATGCCAGCTCTGCGCATGCAAATCAACGATCGTACGATTTCATTTCTGAGTTTGGGGTGCTTCTAGAAGTAGGACTTGTGTCCACAGCTCCCCTGCACGCGCGACTCATTTTTTGCAGCTTCCTCGATGGGCATCTCCAGCGAGCAATTCAAGGTCCGCGATGGGAACGTAGATGGTCCGCAGCCTTGTCGAATCCGGCTTGTACCACCATTGGACCGTGGATGGTGCCAACTTCTTGTAGATGGCCGGCTAATGTGGGAGGCGGTATGTCCTACAGAGGTGATGAATCGCTTTGACAATGCTCCCGGAGCGCACGACGGTGGCATGGATGATTGGCACATGGCCCAGCCCATACCAATCCATGTACCGGCCACGCTTTGCACTTGACTCAGTGGATGATGAGGTTGAGGGAGATGGCGGTTGTGGCGGGAGCTGCAGCGCGTCCGTGATTGCATCAGCGACAACTGTCGGTGCTTCGGCCACCTCGTCGTCTTGGAGTTTGTCGAGTAGCGCCTCCAACGTAATGCGTTTGACAACTTCTCGTTTGTCATCGAGAGCAGATGGTCCAACCTCGCTATTGCACATCAACACTGGGTCAGCCTCGTCAGTTGACGCGTTATCTGCGTCGCCTCCTGCCCCTTCTTCTGGCGGTGACTTGTCGCCAGAGAAGACGATGCGTCTTCCATTGCAGCGTGGGAGACGCTCGTGGATGCTTTCGTGCGGGTCGCCATGCTGCTCGTCATCCTGGGTGGACAATGTCACCTTGGACGGAGTGAGCGAAGGAGGAAGCACTAAAGGATGCTTCCAGGGCCTTCCAGGCCCACGTCGCGTCTTCGGAGGAGCTGATGCTTGGGTGCTACCAGCGCACGTGCCATGCATTCGCGGTATTCCTCAGGCAAAACCTTGTCGAAGAATGCGTGTATGGTTGCCATTGTGCTGCAATGTGTCCGTGATGGCGTGGAAATCCATTGCCTTTACACTGCATAACGACACACACAGCCAGGTGACACGAGACAGACGTGCACCTAACCGGCATGAAGGATGCAAACAAAATCACGTTTGCAACGTTCGACGCGCCACAATCGACCGTTGTCGTGAATTCATTTGCGAGTTTGGACGTCCGAAACATGTCAGAGGTCACGCTCGCTTGAGTTCGAACCGGAACCGTGAATAAAAATAGGCCTTAGTAGACAAATTCAGAACTCCAGAATTAACCTATTTTGCCCAATTAAAAGACCAAAAATTAATTAAAAGAGGGGGCGAATCAAGACTTACCCTGAAAATTATTTTAGAAGGCGAAATCAAAAATCACTATGGTATGTTGCTTTTACATGACCAAAATATTGATTTTACATTATGAGATCATAACGTTAGGTGAATAACATAAAGAAAAAAACCAAAAAACATTAAACCCGTTTTAATTAAACTATTAATCATCAGGTATCTTTTCAGATGGTCATGATATCGAGAATTTACCATTTCTCCTCATAGTTTAGACTCAAAGGTGAGAAATATATTAAGAGAAAAATATTAAATTAAAAACAATTAAATACATTTTAAACTACCTTTCTTCATTATTTTATGAATATGAAAATGTTTGTGTGAGAAAATTGTCATGAAAGATAAAATATTTGGATCTAAATACAAATAGAAAGAATTTGAACCAATTCATATAAAGAGGTACCATTAAGCATAAAAACACTTATGTAACCAAAAGTTTTGGGTAAATGATAATACATACAGAAATTTATGACTTGTGTTAGGTATTACAATCAAATTCTTGATATAATAAAATCTCCATTATTTTAACTTGTATACTTCTTTATGATGGATGCACAAAACTTGAGTATAACAATATTTATTAGTTCTAATACATGTAAGGCTGTATTTACCCAAATTAGTTATTCCAGCCCTCCTTTGATGTGGTAACAACTACCCTTTGTTGCTTTTCATGAATTCCGTTATCCCTCCTTGTAAAGAAAAAAGGCCAAAATTCAATGTTCCATGCTGTCAGATATCATTGAGCCACTTGTGAATGCCCATGGGAACAACAGACAATAATTGCACAAAACTTTGTTGACGTCCATTGAAGCATCAAATGAGTATCTAAGATAACATTATGTATTTGGGTGTTAAATGAACAGTTGCATTCCATGGAATGTGAATCACACGCTAAATTGGTAACCCTAAAATTTGAAGAACCCCTTTTTTGTTTGTGTTTATGTATGTATCCCTTAAATGAACGGCATACGACGTCCTTTGTGGTGTCCTCAAGATTATCTCTTTGTTATGACGAAGGTGTTATGATGAGCTTAAATCAATGGTAGGTTTCATGTAGTCGGATTAGCCATGTATGGTTATCAAATGATGAGCAACCTCTAGATCGGGATATCTTGTTGGTAAATATTCCGATGGTGGGTCTTGATACTTATGATGTGTGATCGTGAAAAAAACTAGACATTAGAGTTTATCCGTAACATTGTGGATACATGCAATGTTGAAACTGTCATTTGCCTTGGTGGTAATGATTTATTGTGTAAATTTCATTACATTATTCCATGAAATGGCACAAATTTGATATATTTCATGAAATATACTAATATCTCTACTTATATCAGGATGAGGTTATATCTCAAGGTACCTTAAAAAAATTATCTATAAAAGTTCATTCAAACAAAAAAAGTCCCTCCCTTCTTTCCATGTAATTACTTTTCTGTAGGAGAAAGCCCTTGTGAAGAGCAACACATATTTACCCAGTTATCTTTCTCAAGAATGCCATTTCACACAATGCTATGGGTCGGTTGTAGTCGTGGCCATTATTAATCACAAAGCCCAGAAAATGCTCTTTCGGGAAGGATAAGAAGAACTATGGGTACAACTTAAAAGACCCGATTTTTCTGTGTCAACCCCCCCCCCCGGCTTTCCTTCTTCTGGGACCTCCTTAATGCCTAGTTTTAGCAGCTTTTTGCGACGATACCCCGCCCGCGGTTTGCTTTTCGCAATGATACCACTCGCGCCTCGACGTCGAGTCGGATTTCTCATTGCAACCCCGCGGAGTCGCTGGCGGCTGGGAGAACGTGCAACCGTGACAGGAAATACACAGAAATTCGAAGCTCCAGACTCACAGCGAACGTGAGGAAATAACCAAGGCGACAGAACTGCCCTGCAAGCGACCAGCGACAACCAACAATCGCCGAAGATGAACAATTTTCATCGAATGAGGGCGACAACTAGGAAAAACAAATGGTAAGCTGTGACAACCAAGGGACGACAGGAAACCTCGACTCATAACCAAAACAATCCTAATAAATCTACATCAACAAATCCATATTCGACAGAATTATTAAAAATAACTGTAATATCATATGAATAAATTTCAAAACAAGCCTGAAATCTGAATACAAATCGGAATGCTAATATTTCACATGAGTTTTTGGTTTAACCTTTTTGTAACTTAATCCGTCCAAGACAATTCATAACGATCATATTCAGAAAACCTTGCTCATCCGGATATCTAAAATTCTTTCAAACTATAAAATTATGCATGAAGGTAATTAAATTCTCTGAATAATGAAACTATCAAGAAAACACCATGGTGGTGCATTAAAGGTAAGGCTAAACAAATGAAATTTTTTTGTGCAAATTCAGTAAAATCAAGCATGAGAAACGTTAAGAAACAATTTAATTCTCACATTTACTAATTCAAATTTCCTTCTATTAGATTACGCACATTGATTTCATGATTCCTAACCACGTCCATGAAAACATAGAAATACCTAAATAAATCTCAAAATTGAGATTTATAATGAAAATAAACATGTATTTATGTACATATGTACATTCAAATCCAGATCTATAACAAACATCTATTTTCATACATGTACGTAAGAAAAACCTATTTTTATATGCATATCTATATCTATATATATATATATATTTATATCTATATCTATATCTATATCTATATCTTTATCTATATCTATATCTATATCTATATCTATTGTTGAAGAAGAGGGAGGGGGCCGACAGAGAATTTCAGGT
>SZWC01019496.1:15110-37533 GCA_023375785.1 Penium margaritaceum | reverse complement strand
GGGGGGGGGGGGGGGGGGGGGGGGGGGTTGAGCACGCAGCGCTGATTACGCTGATTACCCCGAGTGAGCCAAGTGAGCCGAGTGAGCCGAGTGAGCCGAGTGAGCCGAGTGAGCCGAGTGAGCCGAGTGAGCCGAGTGAGCCGAGTGAGCCGAGTGAGACAAGTGAGCCGTGCACTAGGAGGCCCTTGTGAGCCTCTTGCATGGGGTGGACTCACTCTTTGCAGAAGAGGCCCACCCAGGGCGGGCCTGTTCTCGTCCGGCTTGGCTAGGGCGGACGCGCTAGAGCAGACGGTTAACCACGTCTGTGAAGGATACCAACACAAACATGTTGTCCGCCAACCTCTTTCCTACGGTAACAAGCCACAAGAGGACTTGTCGCGCAATTGTGGCATGAGACTTGTGGTTAAGGAGTTCCATTCGAGACCGACAGGTTGGGTAACCCGTTTGCGGTTCCCGTGCGGCGCGGCTTTGATTCGATCGGCAATCGGACGAACCCCGCGCGAGCGAGAGTGTCTGTATCGCCGATCTGATCGGTTGATAAGGCACTACGTTCATGATGTTTGAGTTCATTGTCAATTGTACGTTGAACCATGGAGTTTGTGGAGCATGCATCAATTACGTATTTGCAACGTTGACAAACTGTGGAACACCCCCAGAACCCAAGAAGTCTTGTGGCACAATTGTGGTGAAATTAAATGGGAAGGCAAAAACATCATCGAAAACTTGACTTGGGTTAAAAATTAACTTAAATGTTCTTTTTAGGCCACGGAAAAATGCGGCGCGAGAAGTGGAGTCGTAGGTGTCTTATGAAAAAAGACCCCGTCGAACGGAGGCCCTCCAGTCGGGATACATTACAACATCCCTATCGATCGGGCTCAAATTCGCCGGGTGCATATCCATAACATTTGAAGCCTCAAACTCGAAGTTGGGCGCTAAGACCCCTTACCCCCGCCGCGTGATGTTCACCGACATTGAGCTGTAGATCGACTGCAACGTGCGCCTGGAAGCTCGTGCCAACGCGGAAAGGTGGTCCACGTGGACACTGACGATACATTTTTTGGGCACGTAGACAGCCGTTCACTTGCACGACATTTGCTGATCAAAGGGCATGCTGACAAGTTTTGGACATGGTCGGAAATATCGGTTTGCTCGCCAGCACTTTATGCATGCACCGCAGCAAGATCCGTGGCTGTTACAGCAACCCTGCCATGCTTGTGGCTTTAAGACAGGGCACATTCATTCATTCCACGTCGTCATACATTCTTCCTGGTCATCGATACTCTCGCTCGATTGTCTCGCTACCTGGTACGTTGCCCAATTGAGACTATTGATTCTCGCTCGCTCGTTTATCGCTCAGCTCTCACTTGGCTGTCGCTCGTTTTGCCAGTTTTGTCGATGGGAACTGACCCATATGGGTGCATGCATGCAGGTACCATGGCAGCCCCTCTCCTCATGGCTCTTTTTGCTCAGGAGAGCACTGGTCGGAGTCCGCCAAACATCGAGACATTGCTCGAAGAAGTCCACGCTGATCCCGTGACCGGCCATCGTCCCGGTGCTGGAAGTACTACGACCGTCTGTCCAGAGACCGCATCCGCGCCCTGTGTTGTCTATGTCGTGGAGCTGGAAACACCATGTCACCGGTGTCCGTGCAAGATGAAAACACAACTTCCATGTGGAACCATCTTGCATCGGCTCATCATGCGGTTGCCCAAGAGCTCGTGGATGCGGGAGTCGCAATTCAGCGCATTCGCGATGCCGTCGGTGCTGTTCCGCCACCCCATTGTCGCATGGGCGAGGCATGGGACATCGAACGTTTCCGCGAGTGCCTCTGGACGATTATCATGGAGAAGGACGTCCCATTTTTATTCATCGAGTCGGAGTGGCTGGCGGAGGTGTTTCTCATCGCCAACCCTTTCGCCGTCCTTGTGTCGCAGCAGACCATCGCGCGCAACATCACGGATGCGCATAAGCGCTATGAGGAGTTCGTGCACTGCATGCTCCATGAATGCGAGGGCCTCCTGTCCTTTGCCATGGACGGCTGGTCCTCCGACACCAACGGCAGCTTCATCGGCATCACCTCTCACTGCTTCCGCAACGGCAAAATCCTGGTGAAGCTCATCGGCTTCAGACCTGTCCGCGGTCGCCATGATGCCCTCGCCCTCTTCAACGTCTTCAAGGATGTCGTCACCACATGGGGCCTGTGGGACCGCGTGTTCTGTGTGACTATGGACAACGCATCAGCCAACGTTGCCATGGTTGAGCACCATCTCGTCCGCGAGTGCCCTGACTTTTGTGGGACCCATATCGTCCGCTGCTTCGATCACGTTCTGCACCTTGGCGTCGGCCAAATCCTCTCCTGTCGTGAGGTGGAGAACGTCGTCCAAATGGTGCGGGACATCGCTGTTTTCATCGGCCGCAGCCCCCAGCGCAAGGCATCCATCGAGGAATTTTTTAAAACTCGATCGGACGACGCCTATCGCAAGATCAACCTTGATTCACACACCCGATGGAACTCCACCATCAACATGCTGCAGACGGCGCTGGACCAGCATGTGCTTTTGGAGATTTGGCTCACGTCCATCAACGAGTCACGCCTCATGCTGTCGGGGGTGCAGTGGAGGACCATCGAGTGCCTGATTCAGGTACTCTCTCCTTTTAAAAATATGACGGAGGACATGAGCACCGAGAAGTACCCGACGCTCAGCCTCGCCGTGCCCCTGTACAACGAACTGCTGGACTCCCTCCCTCCTCAATCTGCGGTGGGCAATTCCACCACTCCGTTATCCGACGATGACGTCAACTACAGCCAATGCCAAAACGAGCTGATCACTGTGCAGCGCGCCCTTGCCCCACGCCTTGAGACCGCGGCCGCGTACGTTGGAACGTACTACACCCTCAGTGGCGACATCCAGTACCTCGCCACTTTCCTTAACCCTCACTACAACATCGCGTACATCCGCGGCACCTACAACGAGGAGGCGGGCGAAGTCGACCCTCGCGAGGTCATGCGTGTCATCATGCAGCTGCTTAAGCCATATGAGGACGCGTACCTGGAGTTTATTTGCCTCCAGGCCATCGACGTGTCTAGCCGCAGCGAAGACTCAACCGGCCGCAACCCCCCCTCAGTCCTGGCGAGCCCGACCCCTGTCCCTCCCCCACGCTTTGCATCTCCACGCCGGTCGCATGCGGAGGTCGTGCTGGATGACCTCCTCAGCTCGCCCCAACGCTCCGACGGCCTGGTGCTCCGCTGTCGGCCTGTGCCACTGGCAGACAGCGGATCACCGCCTAGTGCAGCACCGCCATGCAACGCCGCTGGCGTGGAGGCACCAAATTCCGGTGATGAGGACGCCAACGTGCACCCCAACGCACCCGTGCAAGTGTCTAAGTGCATCCGTGCTCGCCGTGTAGCAGCTGAAGCAGCAGAGGCAGCAGCAGCAGCAGCAGCAGCAGCAGAAGCGGAGGCCGACGCAGAGGAAGCAGAGGACGCAGTAGCATCAGCTGGGGCAGCAGCAGCAGCAGTGGCAGCTGCTGGACTAGCAAGCCCTGACAGCGCCATGCCTCCCGTTGGTCGTGGGGGCACCATCTCTGCTCTACGTGCCGTGTCTAGTGGCACAGAGGAGCTGCGCATTGTGCGCGGAGCTCCATGCAAGCGCAACCGCCCCGTCCTGCATGCAGCTCGTGCCAACCGCCTGCTGCAGCGCCAGCTTGACCCCTACTGCCAGATGGAGAATCTCGAGGACGACACAGACATCATGGCGTTTTGGATGAGCCAGTGCAAGGCCATGCCCATCCTGTTAGCAGCGGCCATGGATCTGCTCCCGGTGCCTGCCACATCGGCTTCCTGCAAGCGCGCTTTCTCCCGCGCACGTCATACAGACACGGACTTCCGTCGTCGCATGAACGATGACACCGTGGAGACATTGCAGCTGATGACAAACTGGCTGCAGGATCCTGAACTGTGTTGTGCTTGATGCTAGATTTCCATGTCCAGTTTTTGTGACCGCGAAAGAAGAATATTGTGACACACACAATACTGATTGCAAAACCACGGCAACCCCGTAAACTTCAACAGGTGGACCCTTTGTGTTATCTGAACCACCACGGTACGTCGAACCACGACGGTTGTTTCAGGCGTCGTGTTAATCCCAACCACCGGGGCCCAAACCACCACGTTAACTCAAGCAACCACGTTAACTTGACGAGGTCAAACCGTCAATTCCATTTCATCAACCACGGAGTTTCCAACCACCAACCGTGGCAAAAATCATCTCACACCGGAGGTTTCTTGTGTAAACAATTCAAGTTTGTGACCGCGAAAGATCAACATTGTGACACACACAATACTGATTTCCAAACCACGGCGACCTCGTAAACTTCAACGTGTGGACCCTTTGTGTTATCTGAATCACCACGGTACGTCAAACCACAAAGGTTGTTTCAGGCGTCGTGTTAATCCCAACCACCGGGGTTTGAACCACCACGTTAATTTGAGCAACCACGTTAACTTGACAAGGTCGGACCGTGTTGACCAGGATGAATGGGGGGGCCACGTATTGTCTTACACAACACAGCCTCATGATCGCGTAATTCTTGTCGACGATCGGCGAGCTCGAATCGCGCCTCGAGTGGGAACATTCCAGGAGGACTTGTCAGTCTGCTTTCATGGTCAGCACTTGCAGTTGACGCGCATTTCTTACATAGAAGGACCGTCAGTTTATGTTCTTTACTTGAATCATTCAATGATCGTCATATTGTTAACAGAGAGCACAAAGTGTTCTGCGAGCGGTACATCAGCAGTTGTTGCTTCTTGTTAACCCGTGGATCACGCTGAAGCAATTGCTTGAATCAACCGCGGCTCTGCGTACCGTTAACAGCGGACAGAACGTAGCCGCTGTGTGACAAACCGAAGCACGACGTCGCTTTCATTAGGCGACAGACCACTAATTTCATCTACATCTCTTTTATTCCGCTGAGTTCTATGATGTCCAGTTTTGCTTGTCGCTGGAGTTCGTCACTGATACGGTCTCTCAGTTGAGTAGGACGCCGAGTGCGTTAGGGCCCTTGCTCTCGTCGAGTGGTGACCAACGACCATCACACCAAGAAGTCTGTCCTGCCTCTCACGCCGCACCTCTCCTCTCCAGTCTTGCTACGCCGGCGCCGAGCATGACGCACCTCATCTCGTCAACCAGTCATGGCGCGCAACCAGTGGAGCTTGTTCTTAGTTGATGGCATATGACAACACGAGCGATGTGATGGTATGCATGAACTTTGGTCAGAAAGAGGACGGCGACAATTCTGGTGCATTTGGTGGACAACAGGGGTTTCCAGGTTCGGACTCTTGGAATTCTGCTCCGGTAGGGAATGGAGCGCAGTTTGCAGCTCATGCGCAAACGGTTGATGGCACCGCAACGACCGTTGCTCCACCTCAAAGTCAGGATGGTACTGTGCCCACAACTTCGCAAGCGGAACCGGATCTGTGTGTGGCGTCTGCTGACACACTCGGCGTCAACGTGGACAAACAACTGAAACCGCTTGACTTCGTTGGTACCAAACAAGGTCAGTGACATGCATCCTGCACTTGTGTTGATTTCTTGCATAGGCATCTCTCAATGCAAAATTGTGTTACGCTGCAGACTTGGAAGACGTAACTGTCGCAGAAGCATCGTGGGTAAATGAGCATGAGAAGAGGATTTTTGTTATTGGCCGCCAGCAATGGCCGCCAGCAGGTGGCGTACTTGGATTTCTGAAGACGAAGTGTGTCACAAAGGCCTTCCAACATCCTATGAAGTTCTATTTTCAGAAGTTTCCTCACACATACTGGCTATTGACACAAGCGTGGACTGCTTTCACAATCATTCGAGAGTCGGACCCGTCGACAAAAAACACGGAGAAGAAAGTCACTCTTGATCTGGAGAAGTTTATGCAGGAAGGCTGGGTGAAGAAACATCCCTACAGGGATCCAAACGTCTATGACTTCCTCATAAAAATTCCTGGGAAACAGGACACACAGCGACCGGTGTATACTTGTTACCGAGGCGAAGAAAAACCTACTGAAAGCAGATGGCCACAGCCGGTACGTCCCTTCGGTGAGAGTTGTTTTCTGCTTTGTTCCCGTGTCAATATTGTTGAATGTCTTGGTCGTATTGGTTGATCTGAGTGTTCTCTTTTCCTGCAGCCACTCCCTGATGTTGGTGAGGCAAAGCCAAAGAAGCCGAGAAAGGAAAGAGACGACAAAGGCAAGTCCATGAAGGGAAGATCAGAGAACAGTTAACAAGAACAAGGAGGTCTAGGAACGATGCCGCTGCAATCACAAGAAAAAGGCAGAGGATGAATCTGTCCCGGTGAATGAGGTGCGTGATGTATCCTGTTCCCTTTGTGGAGCACCTTCTTAAGTGACTTCTCACTTTCTGGTAAGTTTTGCTAATTGCAGAAGTCTGTCAAACCCAAAAAAAGAACCGAGAACGCTGTTCTCCAAGAAGTTGTCGTTGAGGATTACGAAGAAGTTGTTCAGTGTGGTCAGCAAGAGACAGGGAGAGTGACATTGGAGGTTTACAAAAACTTCAAGGTAATGAACTCGTGTATCAATCTAGCGGTGCTTGTGCGTTTGGCTTTGGAGATTGATTGTTAATCTACGTTGTCTTTTCAAACTTTCAGGAACTATGAAGGGAAATCCTTGAAGATACCATTGAACTCGTTGGAGATCAACTGCCAAGTGCTGCAGAAGAAGCGGGTGTGGGTGAACCTGACCAACAAGCTGACCATAATCTGGAGGCTCTCGCGGAAAAATCCTCTCTTCCTAACGAAGGGAAAACAGATGCTGCTGATTTAGGTTGTGAGGCTGCTGCAGTAGCCACAGTTTCTAGAGAGACTGCGGCGGATTCACGTGAGAAAGCAGCTGAAGATTGTGAGCAAGACGTTTCTGACAATCAAGGTGGAACGGGCAAACCACAGTCCACCCAACCAGCCAACGAAGCCCCCTCTCAGAGCTGCTGCAGTGACAATCCACGAATGATAGAGGAGATGGAAGATGCACTTGGAAATGGACGTGACCACTTGAATTCACTTGTCGGCAACAGCACACTGTTTTTGAACAGCTTTGAATGGATTGTCCAACGCTGCAAACGTCGGTTTTCTGCTGGTGAGTCGCTGGAATTGAACATCTGAGTTCGCAAAATATTTTCCCCACATGTCTGACACTTTCTAACCTGTTTTGCAGGTCAGCCGTCCGAGGCAGAAATGAACGAGTGGAAAGTCAAGCTTCAAAAAGTGGAGGCAAGTATATCCCATGTTTCTTTCATGCAATTGAGTTACGCTTTCTCCAACTTGCAAACATGTTCTTGCTCTTTTGCAGACATTCATAGTTTTGGTAGAGAAGTTGAACCATGACCTGACATCAACCGAGCCAAAAAATTCAACTCAAACATCAGCCACACCCGAGGAGAAGGAGGATACGGTAAGTGCACAGAAAACTGCTCTATCCTTCCTCGTGTCTTTCTGGGAATTATGAAAACTGATTTTCCTACGTTTTTATGCAGACGGTTGGAGTACAGAACATCAAGCATTGCCAGAGAAAGGATGTGTCACAGAAAACCAGTCCGGGGAGCAGTATAGCACTCCGCAAAGCACCGGCGATCGGTGTTTGCCATGCAGATGCCAACGCGGATGAGAGGCGATTTTTGAGAAGATTACATTGAAGCCTAGACAGAGAAAGTGAATGTATCTACCACCAGAAATATCTTTCGGGGTTGCACAGGGTGTTTGCAATATGGTGTGTCTGACAGAACGTGCAGAATATGTGATTCTGATCCACCTCCTCAGCCTCGTGAAAGATGTCTTCGTTTGTAGACTCGTAGAACACATTGTCCAAGGCATCAAAGAAAATGTCGTCACCATATTGTGGATTTCTGAATGAGATAAAAAAACCCTATGAGCTTTCTCCATGTGTGTACGGTGAGAATGCCTCCAAAGGAAGAGAGAGAAATCCATAGAAGTTGAGGTGTGCAAAGAGCCTCCATGATAACTGATCAGGTTGAATGGTGGTGTATGCGTCCTTAAATCAATTTAAGTACAAGCTTCAATCTGTAAATCTCATTTTGATTTAAATCTAAATCAGTAAAGTAGACGAGGCGCGTGAGGCGCAACTCATATCGTGTGTTCTTGCACGTACTTAAACATCATTCTAAAGTCTTTCTGCAATTTTCACCGGTCCTTCCACCGCTTTCACCAGTCCTTAGTCACATCCTGAACTACTCAGACTACAGCATGGCACATATGACGGCTGACACTTGGCGCAGCATTGTCTCTGAGATCAGAGAGCGTGGTCTAATCAGGGACACTCACCTTCCCATTGAAGAAAAGATGCTGATTTGGGGGCAGTGTGTGTGGTCCGCTCTACCAGTCCACATGCTAATGAAGTGGTTCCAGCGTGGGCAGGCCACAGTTTTGCGTGCAGTACGCGAGGTCGTCAAGGCACTCCTCCACATCGCTCCAGAAGTCATCCGCCCTCCTCAGGCTGAAGATCCTTTACCGCAACAGTGGGAGGGCCGGCGAGACTACCGTCCATGGGTTGACGATTGCGTGGGTGCCATTGACGGCACCCAGGTTCGGGTCATGGTTCGTATCTCCACGAGACGTACGACCTTTATTGACAGGTTCCGGAAGCTCACCCAGACCGTGTTTGCAAGCTGCAACCAGAGTCTGCGCTTCACCTACGTGTGCGCCGGGTGGGAAGGCTCAGCCCACAATGCGCGGGTCTTCATGGACGCCATGAGGAACGGTTTCAGTTTGCCACCAAACAAGTACTTACTGGCTGACTCGGCCTTCCCCGAGGGCAATGGCCTTGTGACACCATTCCGCGGCGTGCACTACCACTTGGCAGAGTTTGGCCCCGGTCCTTGTCGGCCTCAAAACAAGGAGGAGTTTTTTAACCGCCGTCATGCCGCAACACGTAGCATGATTGAGCGGGCTTTTGGGATTTTGAAAGCTCGTTTCACGATCCTTCGTGCCATGCCGCCGTATGAGGTTGGGTTCCAAGGGCAACTGATTTTTTCGTGGTTTGTGATGCACAATCTGATCCAGTCTTGGCAGCCGCTGGACGATGGCACGTGGTCCGTCACCATCCCTCACCCACGCTGCGACGGTCCACACTACAGCAAGAACCCGCATGGCCAAGGTCATGGTGACGTTGGCATGAGGAACCGGCGCAACGCCATCGCAATGGTGACGTGGGAAGACTATCAGACATGGCGCAATGAGAATGCCATTTTGGCGGATGACGACCCACCCAAAAAGAACGCTGTTTGTGATCATGATCGTGTGCTCAAGCATCACTTTGTTTGGGGAAACTTGTCTGGATAACTATTTCTTATAAAAGCTCATTGATGTCAGACCATTGCTCATGTGCCTCACCATCCTCATCATCCCCAGAGCCCTCTTCATCCCCTCCCCCATCCATGGTTGATGACAGTGTTAAGGCACCGGGCTTTACTTCTTGGGCTGCTGAAGTCTCTGGACATGTGCTTGGTCATTTTAGTAACCATGACAGTGTTTTTCCCATTCCATATTTTGCTATTGCAACATTGATTAACATGGTTCACATTATTGGAATAATGTGGAAGTTAACACACTTTACATTTTAAAGAAGATGTGAAGATATGAAAAGAAATTTGAAACACTTAGATAGAATCCCTAGAAGTAGAATCTTCACGATCTTCCACATCGAGGCTGAAAGGCACATGCACCTTGTCACTATTCTTTCTGAAGTTCCAGTATGCAAAGATGAGGCGACACATTTGGACCATGTTGGAAATTGTGTAGCTGAAAGTATGCACTGTAAATCTTTTGACGAAACGGTTGACTTGCTCATGTGCTGAAGTGTTGACATTTGTCCAAAAACACACAACAGTTGCAAGAAAGATATCAACAGCAAGTCATCATCGTCAACAAAGAGAAAAATTGCAGGGCAGAGCCATCATACATCATACCTTTTAGATGTGAGTACACATCAGGACTGAAACTTGGAGAGCAGGTATGATTGGCATCCTTCACATGACCGAAGTGAAAACGGTCACACAACACTCTTGTGGTTGAAAGCAATTCTAGATCTCGCCCCATGATGTAAGAGTAGAGCTTGCACGTATTGTTGTAGAAGATAACCTTTGGTCGATGCTCACGTGGAAATCTTGTGAGCAATGTGGTGAAGATGTCATTCGGCGATTCACCATAGAACATGATGTGGAAGCCATAAATAATAAGATGAGGACACACCACTGTGAAGATGCCAGTCGTAGTCCTGTTAGCAGATGCCACAACTTTCTTGGCTCAACACTTTGCGTCATTTTCAACATTCAAACTCCTTCCATTAGGCTGCTCCAATTTATTGAACAAAGGACAAGCGGCCACAGTTGGCCAGTGGGGATAACAGCAGTTGAGTCTGCCATCTGCACGCATTTTTCAAAACACAACGTTCATATTGCATTCAAAACAGACAAGAAAATGCTGATTGGCAGTGTGCAAGTGGGACAAACATACCGCCACAACTGCTTTGTACTCTTGCATCAATCTGGCGATGATGCGCACAAGAGGCGGTGGGATTTTTGCTCGTGCAGCACGCCACATTGCTGGAGTCACTTGCTCATCCTTATCACCAGCAATGATGCTTCCAATGTACAGGTCCAGGACACGCGCAATGAGTGGCATGCACGCTTTCAAGACATTCCACGAATCAAGCTCAAGTAATGCGGGATTGTGAATAAAACTTTTCAGGCTATCCAAGCCATCACAATGTAGGAGGCACAGGTCCGAACCCCATGTGCCGAACGTGTACGTCATCTCTCTGAACTGTCAGTCCATAATGAAATGCTGCACCCACCAACCGAAAACAGAATAATGTTATGGAGTATTCAGGAAAAAGTTGACTATAATACATGAGCACCTGTGAACGTTTGTGGCTTACCGGCGGATTATCTTCGACATAAATCTTGCTCAGGTCCACCAAAGCAGCAATGTCTACAGCGTTGCACGACAGCAACTTGGACTGCAGCTTGTCAAGGTCATCTTGCAAAAAATGATCTCTTTCAATTCGACGCATTGCCAGATGGCACATAAGTTGTCGTGTACTCCTGTCTGTAATGATCCGCTTCGGTAGTTGGCCGCTTGTCACTTGTGCGGTGACAGCCGGTTGTGTGTACAAGATAATGTCCCGTGCATCACCATTGCGGTTGATTAAAGTTGTTCCATCACACACTACCATTTCTGGATATGGTCCGTATTTGGAACAGCATGTACCGAGGCCTTTGACATTGATTACCCAAACATAGGCTTGTACAGCTCTTGCAAGAGTTTGCCTACATGGGAAGTTAAGAGGAGTTGTAGCTTCCTAAAAAAACTTCAGAGCACCATGAGTTGCCAAGATTGAGGTTCCATTACACACAAAGGCCAACATTTCTAACATCGCAGCATGTGTGAACACTGTGACTGAGGAGAAAATGAAAATCCCCACATCTCCAGCATCCGGGAAAATGACACATCGGCATGATGATGCCCAGAAGTATAAAACCTCCACCTGAAAAACAAAAGAAACAAGAACATAAGCATGCTTTCAATGTTTGCACTGTCACTTTGAACTTCCACACTTACACACAACACACCATACATACAGTGGTCGACTTGTGCCTGATGTCAAACAAGTTGATTGTCCTCGTCATTGGCAAAGAACACGGAACACGAACTAAGGAACAAGAACCACAAATGAAACAAAAACGAACTAGCACCAAGTGTTTGCAACTCAAACTCACCTCTGTTAGTGGATTCCCACAGGGGCACTGGTTTGACTTCGATTGCGGTGCTCTTAAACTGAAGGATTGACCATACTCTCGGGCAGCCTTCGCCAACACCTCGCCCTCTGCTGATCTACTTGGGTGCAAGCTTGGACGAACATCGACTTGCTTGAAAGAGCGGACTTTGGGCCACTTGAATACAGCCCACTATTCTTTCACGTGGTCATCACTCAGACATAGTCCACAGCCATCACATGCGTGACAAACTTCTGTCACGCCAACTGGATCACTTGCATTCCGGGTAACTGATCCTGCTACGTCACCACCAGCTGCAAACCACCATGCAGCTTCAGAACATTCACTTTGCAGCATCTCCAAGTGCTTGATACATCCTCCAGCACCGTTGTCACAGCTACAGCAAAACTGTCCGTGAATATCACCCTCCGTTAGTGCCCAGCCTATCACCCGCTCACCTTCCCTCTTAAAAGAGTCCAGAATAGAAAAGCATGGATTCTCATTCTGTGAGATCACAACCTTGTATGCTGGCATTGCAGCCAACAAAAACAAAGAACGCGGTCGTACCAGATGCTTCTCTGCCCATAACATGTGCACACAAGTTTTTCGTGACATTGCATAAGTACAGTTACATGCTGCGCCACTGTCCCAGAGGAGCCAAGCATGAACCAGAGTAGCAAACTGCCCTGGAGGACTTGGGACAGGCAGAGCAGGAACATAAGCAACCTTGTTCTCAGCTTCACCTCCCTCTCTGCCTCTACTCCTGTCTCTGTTGACTTGGTCGTTTCTGTCAACACCTGGATCTTCAGGAAAAAGGTTCAAATCAAAGTGAGCAAACGCGCAAGCAAAGGCGGCTGGAAGCGCGGATGGAATGGCTGTGTCACGTGGTCTTGCTTGTGCAAGAGAAGGAGCTCGTTTACAACACTGGAAAAACCTGCCGATGTTGGGGTTGCAATGGGGGCAGATGGAAAGACCAGGGAGTTGCTTCCACGTGTTCGTTGCTTTATCATGAGTAAAGAGAGCCTCAAAGTTGTGCACCTTCAACCTTAAAACAGCACACCTGCCAAATGTGCAACAAAGAACATTACACTCTAGACAACATCATCCCCAAAAAACATACGGATGCCATAAAAAGCAAAAGAACCAAAGTTTGTACCTGCGGTAATAGAACCGGATATGCCCAGCTGCTGTTGAAAAACGATCTTCATCTGATGAACGCTTTGCCGTCGAGTGTCTTCCTCGACATCCCGTGTTGGTGCACACCCATACACCACCAGAGCCAACGATTTTGGCCACATCAGGGTTGTCCCTGAAACATCTGCCTTTCTTCCATGTCGGGGGTGGAAACAAAGCAGACTTCTTATCATACAGCTTCACCAAGTCACGCGTGCGCATGCCCTTGCCTGTGTCTTTGCAAATGTGACATCTTGCATTCAAGTTTTCCTGATTCTGACGAATGAGTTCCACGTCAGCTGGCCACCTCACCGGAGGTGATGCATTGTCTGTGGATGAAATAATGGTCCGCCAACGCCTAAGACCCGGCGTCCGCGCTCTTCGTGGTGGTCGTGGCATCTGTACAAGACAATGCCGTAGCAAAAATCTCTTTAATGGGGAAATAAAACGGAGAAGTATAATGCAGACCAATCTTCATTGATTCTCATTCTCACTGGAGTTCACTTCAGTACAACATCCCCTACAGTAGGTCACCACATTCACTTCCACTACATCACTGCTGTCCGACAATGCAGGTATGTTGTCAGTATAGACCAGCTTGAAATCGTCATCAGGGGCACGTAGGTGATGTTCATACTCCACGACCCTGCGCCAAGCTTTCTTCCTCTTCCTCAGCGGTCGCCATCTTCTTCGTCGCTCGCCAGCTGTATCGACTATCACCCCTTCAGTGGAGTCTGCTGATGCACCTACACCTGTGCAGGCTGTGGTACGAGAACCAGACTTGGCAGGAGAAGCATCACCGGAAAGAATATTATGTACATCAGGCTGAACCGCAGGTAGAATGGCAGAGAGTCCGTCCACGGGGCCCGGGTCAATCGGATCTTTGTCCACTGCAGATGGCAGTTCATGGGGAACGGAAGATTCAGAATCAGCCGGATTTGTTACTTCTTCGTTCTCTGCCGGGACACAGGAAGGTTGAACATCATAACTTCCAGAATTACCCGGCAGACCACATGGATTGGCTTGTTTGGCACGTTCAGCTGCAATCCGTTCGGCAGATGAAGCACACGCAGCTGATGCCACAAAAGACACAAGAACCTTTGATGCTATGGTAGCAGAAGTCCTTGCCAAAGCTTCAGCCTCTTCAGCACAGGCCGCAGCGTGCGCGGCAGCGGCTGATGCTTGGCCTACACACTCTGTGATGACAACGCTAGCTTCTTCCATTGCGGCGCAATCGGATCACTTCTGCATGATCGGATGCAAGAGGATGAAAACACAAATTGCGAATGGACGGATCTTTGCCAAGGGACATTTTGGCTCAAGACTCGATGGACAGAGTTGACCCGAGGGCACTTGGGCAACCCAAGAGACATCCAAGATGACGACTAGTGTGGACATCTCTGGCGGAGTGCATGACACGGTGAGACAACACAGTGTGACAGGGCTACAAGTACAAAACAGAAACTTTTGAAACAGCTGCGACTTCTCTGGACTGCATGGTTGACAGGAGAGGGTTGCAACAACGGAAAGAGGCCGACAAAGCAGCCGAATGGCCAGAACAAGAGGATTGGACGACGGTACATGACTGGACCGATGGTGGGGCAGGAGGGTGGAACGACATGTCAGGAGACGGACTGCCAACAGGAAGGATGTCACAATGAAAGAACAGGGCTGGAAAGGACATAGGTTGACCGAGGCCCGGTGACGTTTACAGAGCAAGACTGGACCGTGAACACGATAGGTCAGTGCCATCGCTGGTCACAGGGCTGAGCAGTGTTGAGTATTCATTTACTTTTCAGGTTCTCTCCTGTGTTGTTTGAAATAAACTCATGGTTTAAAGGAAGACAGAAAGGCTAGAAGTGAACAGAGGATGGTGCATAAGCCGAGGGCAGGATGTCCTTTACTGGTTCTCTGCTGTCCTGTTTGTAATCTATGCATGAACAAGTTCTCTCCTGTGTTGTTTGAAATCGAGGCATGATCGAGGGAGAAGGCTAAAAGTGAACAGCGGATGGTGCATAAGCCGAGGGCGGGGTGTCTTCTTGAGTACGACATGATCCACATGAAGCACGATGAACTTGCACCCGAGTCAAAGACACTCAGAGCAACAGGTAATATGACACTTAGAACACAGCCGCCAGCGGGTAGTCCCGTCGCCGCCGGCCGTCCGCCCGCCCGTCACCACTCGCGGCTGTATCCGCCTGCCCGATGTCACGCAACAAGCTGAGGATGTTTTACCAATCCTCTGAACATCCACCCACGCGGCAAGACAGCGAGAGATGAGCACTCACGCAAGGTTGAGCAGTGCAGTTTTGGTGAGAGCCGATCATCTAAATGCCATGTCCTTTACTGGTTCTCTGCTGTGCTGTTTGTAATCTATGCATGAACAAGTTCTCTCCTGTGTTCTTTGAAATCGAGGCATGATCGTAAGGGAGAAGGCTAAAAGTGAACAGCGGATGTTGCATAAGCTGAGGGCGGGGTGTCCGCTCGAGTACGAAATGATCCACATGAAGCACGATGAACCTGCACCCGAGTCGAAGACACTCAGAGCAACAGGTAATTTGACATTTAGAACACAGCTTCCAGCGGGTAGTCCCGTCGCCGCCGGCTGTCCGCCCGCCCGTCACCACTCGCAGCTGTATCCATCTGCCCGAGGTTACGCAACAAGCTAAGGATGTTTTACCAAAGCTCTGAACATCCACCCACGTGGCAAGACAGCGAGAGATGAGCACTCACGCAAGGTTAAGCGGTGCAGTTTCAGCGAGAGCCGATCATCTAAACGCCATGTCCTTTACTGGTTCTCTAATGTGCTGTTTGTAATCTATGCATGAACAAGTTCTCTCCTATGTTGTTTGAAATCAAGGCATGATCATAAGGGAGAAGGCTAAAAGTGAACAGCGAATGTTGCATAAGCCGAGGGTGGGGTGTATAGCAAGCCTGCTGTACAGAAATGAAGACAAACTGGGTCGCTTTGTTATCACCACAAGAAGTGAACACGCACTGTTGAAGCAAAACAGGGTACAATGTGGTGGTACCACTCTGACGGATGGAAAGACGAAGATGTCGTCGACTCGTGTGTAAAAATGGGAAAAGACGCAAACAACCTGTCAACCGTTTTGTAAGAACAAGAAGCCTGCGTTGCCTAATGAAGCAAAACGTGGACAAAAGGGAGGACTTTTCTCGGTAACACGGCAATGCTGGGCCGGTTAATCAACTACGTGGGTGTATTGTCAGTGTAAAGGTACGAGGAGCAAATGTTTCACTCAACGTTAACACGGATGAGCGGACGATCTCAACATGAAAATACGCGGCAAGCATTGACTGTGGTGTTTCAACTCATGTGGAAGAACGTGAACAGAGCCCTTTTCCTTTCCGTGGTCAAAACCGATGGGAGTTGGTATGAATGAAGGACACCGGAACACACCCTGGGATTGAACCTCTCCCAAGCAGCAAGATATTACTTGTATACTCCAGTGTGTATCGACGAGTGGTAGATTATCTTTGTGACTAACGTTATCGTGGTTTCTCTGTTTTCTTATTCACTGCTTCACAAGGGATCGTGTGTTGTTATCATGGTTTCTCTATTGCCCATAATAATTGTCGATCGGGGTGCGTACGCACTCACAGGCTCCGTGGCTGTACTAATGGCTCCCGGCGCGCTGTCTGCACCCACGGTGAGTGTTTCATTGAGACGATCACACCGGGCGGTAGTGTGCAACTCCCTCCACGCGCCGCATTATTTGCCTCTCCATTCTGATACACCATTTGCCTGTAAACAATTGTCAACCGGGATGCGTACACGCTCACTGGGTCCGTGGCTGCGCTCACCGCTCCCGGCGCTCTCTCTGCACCCACGGTGAGTGATTCATCAAGACAATCACACCGGGTGGCAGTGTACAAATCCCTCCACGTGCCGTATTTTTTGCCTCTCCATTCGGATGCATCCTTTGCCCATAAACAATTGTCGACAAGGGTGCATACACGCTCACGGGGTCCGTGGCTGTACTCACCGCTCCCGGTGCACACTCTCCACCCACGGTGAGTGTTTCATCAAGACGATCACAGCAAGTGGTAGTGTACAATCCCTCCAGGTGCCAAATTTTTTGCCTCTCCATTCTGATGCACCGTTTGCCCGTGAAATTGTCGACCTGGGTGCGTACGCGCTCACAGGGCCCGTGGCTGCGCTCATCGCTCCGGGCGCGTTCTCTGCACCCATGGTGAGTGTTTCATTAAGAAGATCACACCTGGAGGTAGTGTACGATACCCTCCACACGCCGCATTTTTTGCCTCTCCATTCTAATGCACCGCTTGCCCGTAAACAATTGTTGAGTAAGGTGCGTACGCGCTCACAAAGTCTGTGGCTGCGCTCACCGCTCTAGCGCGCTCTCTACACCCACGGTGAGTGTTTCATCAAGACGATCACACTGGACGGTAGTGTACCACTCCCTTCAAGCGCCGCATTTTTTGCCTCTCCATTCTGATGCAGCGTTTGCCCGTAATCAAATTACGACCGAGGTGCATACACGCTCATAGGGTCTGTGGCTGCGGTCACCACTCCCGGCGCGCTCTCTGCACCCAAAGTGAGTTTTTCATCAAGACGATCACACCAAGCGGTAGTGTACGTCTCCCTCCACATGTTGCATTTTTTGGCTCTCTATTCTGATAAGCCGTTTACCCGTAAACAATTGTAAACCGGGGTGCGTACGCGCTCACGGGGTCCTTGGCTGTGGTCACCGCTCCTGGCGTGCTCTTTGCACCCACTAAGAGTGTTTCATCTAGACGATCACATCGGGCGGTATTGTACGACTCCCTCCACGTGCTGCATTTTTTGTATCTCCATTCAGATGCCCCGCTTTTCTGTAAACAATTATCGACCAGGGTGCGTACGCGCTCACAGGGTCCGTGGCTGCGCTCACTGCTCCCGATCGCTCTCCACACCCACGGTGAGTGTTTCATTGAGACAATCATACCAGGTGGTAGTGTACGACTCCCTCCACGTGCTACATTTCTTCCCTCTCCATTCTGATGCACTGTTTACCCATAAACATTTGTCGATCAGGGTGCGTACGCGCTCACGGGGACCGTGGCTGCGCTCACAGCTCCCGACGCACTCACTGCACCCACGGTGAGTGTTTCATCGAGACAATCACACCAGGCGGTAGTGTACGACTCCCTCCACGTGCCGCATTTTTTGCCTCTCCATTTTGATGCACTGTTTTTCCAGAAACATTTGTCGACCAGGGTGCATACATGCTCAGAGGGTCCGTGGCTGCGCTCACCGCACCCAACGGGCTCTCTGCACCCACTGTGAGTGTTTCATGAAGATGATCACACCGCGCAGTAGTGTACGAGTCCCACCACGCACCGCATTTTTTGCCTCTCCATTCTGATGCGCTGTTTGCCCGTAAACAATTGTCGACCGGGGTGCGTGTGCGCTAATGGGGACCGTGGCTGCGCTCACCGCTCCCGGTGCGCTCTCTGCACCCACAGTGAGTTTTTCATCGAAACGATCACACCGAGCGGTAGTGTACAACTCCCTCTACACGCCGCATTTTTTCCTCTCCATTCTGATGCACTGTTTGCGCATAAACAATTTTTGACCGGGGTGCTTACGCGCTCACGGGGTCCGTGGCTGCGCTCATTGCTCCCGACGTGCTCTCTGTACCCACGATAAGTGTTTCTTCAGGATGATCACACCGCGCCGTAGTGTGTGACACCCTCCACGTGCCGTATCTTTCGCCTCTCGATTCTGATGCACCGTTTGCTAGTAAACAATTGTCGACCGGGGTGGGTACGCTCTCACGGGGTCCGTGGCTGCGCTCACTGCTCCCGGCGCGCTCTCTGCACCCATGGTGAGTGTTTCATGAAGACGATCACACCGAGCGGTAGTGTATGACTCCCTCCACGCGGCGCATTTTTCGCCTCTCTATTTTGATGCACTGTTTACCCATAAACAATTGTCAACCGGGGTTCGTATGCGCCCACGGGGTTCGTGGCTATGCTCACCGCGCCCAACACGCTCTATGCACCCATGGTGAGTGTTTCATTGAGACGATTACATCCAGCGGTAGTGTACAACTCCCTCCACGCGCCACATTTTTTGCCTGTCCATTCTGATGCATCGTTTGCCCGGAAATGATTGTGGACTGGGGTGCGTACACGCTCATGGAGGCCGTGGTTGCGCTCACTGCTCCCGCCGCGCTCTATGCACCGATGGTGAGTGTTTCATCGAGACAATCACACATGGTGGTAGTGTACAACTCCCTCCAGGTGCTGCTTTTCTTGCCCTTCCATTTGGATGCACCATTTTCCTGCAAACAATTGTCCACCGGGGTGCGTACGTGCTCATGGGGTCCGTGGCTGCGCTAACCCCTCTCGGCGCGCTCTCTGCACCCATTGTGAGTGTTTCATTGAGATGATCACACCGGGCGGTAGTGTACGACTCCCTCCACGCGTGGCATTTTTTGCCTCTACCTTTTGATGCACCATTTGCGTGTAAAAAATTGTCAACTGGGGTGCATACACGCTCACGTAAGGGTGCACACCGGGTAAGATTCCCGGATCCCAGATTGGATCCTGATCCCCGGGTCCGGATCCTACGGAGGATTTGGATCCCCAAATCCCAAAAAAGATCCCCGGATCCTGAGGATCCCCGGATCCTCAACGGATCCCGGGGATCTCCACACTTTGTATTGCGTTCATCCAAAATCCAACGTTTTTTTCATACGGATTTTCACCACCTTTAAAGTATGTGTATTGAGGAGGCTTTCCATGATTAGTCGCTAAAACCAGCACATGCATCACATGCAAGTTTNATATCATATTCTGTTCGGATTCATGAACTTTGGGCATCACACCACACCAAATGTGGTAACTTCCCCAAATGTTAGTTCACAATCCTAGTGAACTTATCAAGCACGACCTTGACTGCTCAACCAACACATGAGGGAAGAATTCTGAACTTTGGAGAATCAAAACTTGACAGAAGAAAGAGAATTCACTCCACTGTTTTATGGCAAGTGCACATGCATGATTGTGAAATAAATGCACGCAAAGTCTGAGAGCATGGAGTTTTCCATCCGTGATTCATGCAATGTCTATTGTGGAACTTCCGTAACATCGCCATCCTCACCCCCCATGTCCCCTTCCTCCTCTCCCTCCTCCCCACCATCGTGGTCATCCTCCTCTTCATCATCTTCGTTCACGTACAAACTAAGTCCTTCCAACTCCTCGCATGCCGCACCCACAAGCCCATCCTCACGAGCTTTGCGACGCAACTCATTGATGTGCATCTCCTCCTCCCTGTACTCTGGTGCGACGATGTCGTGGGGGGTAACCGGGAAGTCAAGCAGCGAGCGCTCGTTGATCCAGCTCTTCATGGTGAGTAGATTCTCGACTGTCAAGTGCGCGAGCGAGTGCCTGAAATCAGTGATGACATGCCTGCCAAGTGAGAAGAAGCGTTCAGAGGGAGTGGAGGTGGCTGGAACTGCAAGAACATCCATTGCAGCAAGGAAGAAGGACGGATAGTGTCTCTGCAGTTTTCGATAATGCTTGAGCACCTTGCATGTGCCAGTTTTCTTTGGCAGCTTTGCCCATGCATCTACCTCCACCTCCAGCGACGACATCTCCGCTGTCGCTTCTGGTGCCTCAGGCTCTTCAAACAGATCCCTGTGTGGATCTGCCAGAGCCTCTTCCATCAAAGCATCATCCTCCGTTGGGCATGGAGGACGCGGTCGAAGTTGTCGTCCTCCACTGACAGCACTCGACCCTTGCTGCTGCTGGGAGACCTGCTGCTGTGCAACCTGTTGGCGTGTGCTTTGCTGTTGCTGACCCTGCTCATTGGACCGCGGCTGTCGCTGCTGTGTACCCTGTCCACCCTCTTCATGTGCTGCCAGCTGAAAACTCTGCTCCTGGCTTTGCTGCGATGACTGAGAGCCCTGGGTGCCTGCTGTGGTTGATGCTGCATCAGCTGCTACGAGGGCAGCTGCCTCCTCCTGTGCTATCACCACCCGGTCATGATAGGGGCGTAGCAGCGACAGCACCTTGACCTGCAATTCTGCGGCGGAGCTCATACCCATGAGCTTGTGCGTGCGTTCAAACCACCGGAGACGGAAGCGGGGATCACATGCTGTTGCGAGTATGTGGCGGTCGGTGAGAAGCCGTGCGTACTTCTTTAGTTTCACTTCCGCCGCGGCGAACCCGTCCTTGATGTCCACCAGCAGTTGCTCCTTGGCATCCAGCCGCCCAGCCGCACCTCTCCTCTTGCTCTTCTCGCGTGCCATGATCGCCTTCACTTGCCACGACCCCAGCTTGTCCAACATCGACTCGTAGAAGGGGATGACCAGGTTCAAGGTGGGATACTTTGCTCCACTGATGTCATTGGTGAATGACTTGAACGGCTTCAGCACCACGATGAGTAGGGTGATGAGCCGCCACTCGTCACGGCTTGGTTTCAACTCCTCTCCCTCAATGCCGTAGCCGTCAAGCCACACNTGGCGTGTACTTTGCTGTTGCTGACCCTGCTCATTGGACCGCGGCTGTCGCTGCTGTGTACCCTGTCCACCCTCTTCATGTGCTGCCAGCTGAAAACTCTGCTCCTGGCTTTGCTGCGAGGACTGAGAGCCCTGGGTGCCTGCTGTGGTTGATGCTGCATCAGCTGCTACGAGGGCAGCTGCCTCCTCCTGTGCTATCACCACCCGGTCATGATAGGGGCGTAGCAGCGACAGCACCTTGACCTGTAATTCTGCGGCGGAGCTCATACCCATGAGCTTGTGCGTGCGTTCAAACCACCGGAGACGGAAGCGGGGATCACATGCTGTTGCGAGTATGTGGCGGTCGGTGAGAAGCCGTGCGTACTTCTTTAGTTTCACTTCCGCCGCGGCGAACCCGTCCTTGATGTCCACCAGCAGTTGCTCCTTGGCATCCAGCCGCCCAGCCGCACCTCTCCTCTTGCTCTTCTTGCGTGCCATGATCGCCTTCACTTGCCACGACCCCAGCTTGTCCAACATCGACTCGTAGAAGGGGATGACCAGGTTCAAGGTGGGATACTTTGCTCCACTGATGTCATTGGTGAATGTCTTGAACGGCTTCAGCACCACGATGAGTAGGGTGATGAGCCGCCACTCGTCACGGCTTGGTTTCAACTCCTCTCCCTCAATGCCGTAGCCGTCAAGCCACACAGGGAGCACGTCCTTGAGGATGAGGACACGCTCCATCATGTCGAGGGTGGCATTCCACCTCGTCTCGGTGTCAAGGTGCAGCGACTGGTACTTGACAGCTGCTGCCGTTGCTGCGTTGATCAGTGACTGCTCCCTTGGGGTGGAGCGGTTCACAAACACTGCGATTGCACGAGCCTTGGAGACAATGGTCTCCACCTTGGGATGGAACATGAGGTCCTTCACTGCTAGGTTCATGATGTGTCCTAAGCAGCGGATGTGGCCCTCGGGTAGCAGCGACGACTC
>SZWC01019496.1:0-14109 GCA_023375785.1 Penium margaritaceum | reverse complement strand
AGGTGCACCTGAAAATCGGCGATCCAATGGGCTGTTACGCCGAGGTACTTCATGCCGTTCTCTCCCTTCCACCCGTCGGTTGTGAAATTGAAGGCCGACGTCACCTCTGCGAGCATCTTCTTGATGCGCTTGCGGAAGGCAGTGGCAGCAATGACGATTTGCCTACTGATGGTCATGCGGCCGGGGAGGTCTGCTGCTGGATTTGCATGCCAGAAGCCACGCTGCAGCCAGTTGCTCTCCATGGACAAGAAGCTGCAATTCTTGTCAATTACGTGCTTCCAGATACAGCTCTGGAAGTAGAGCTTGTTGAAGACGGCTCCAACGGCTGCTACTCCTCGGCCAATGACAGTGTTTGCCGCATTCACCCCCACCGCCGCAACCTGCTCAGCTGAGTTGTTCACGGCATTGACAGTGGCAATCCTCAACTTCTGTGCTACTTCTAACTCCTTTAGCTCCAGATATTGCTTCCGGTGCTTGAGGCGCAAATGTTTCCACAAGGCTGAGGTGGTGCCGTCGTTGTTGGATAAGTCTTTGGGACATAGGCCGCACTGGGCACGCGCTCCTTTGACGGGGTCAATTCGCTTTGTGAATTGATTCCAAACAACACTCGGTTCCTTCCCCCCTTTGTGCTTGTCGCCAACTTCTTCCTCGTCGTCATCGTCATCGGGATCCTCCTCCTCCACAATCCGTGCAGTCTCTGTGACGGCCGCACTCTCAGCCATGGCACGTCCAACGACGTGCCAAGCAAAGCTTCTGGTTGAGGCTAACTCCTGGAACCGATCAGCGAACACAGGGGCATCCTGTGTCTAGTTGTCCGACGTTGAGGCTTAACTCCTGGACTTGACTGATGCTGGCTCTGGCCATCCACACCGGCGGCGTCGAATGGCCAGAGCGGCTATGGCCATTCGACGGCCGACTGATGCCGGCTGTGGCCCAGAGCCGGCATCAGTTGCCGTATGTGGCAACCGCCGACGTCTATGCCGACGGAGCCGCTGAGTGTTCTCGTCGATGCGAAAAAAAGCGCTTGGAGTGATGACATGGCATCGGAGTAGCACAAACTTTTCTGAACATTGTGGTTTGAAGGTAAAGACAACAAAAAAAACCATCAACCCCTGGAGTAAAACAAAAGATTCCGTGGTGTCATTTGATGGCCCTACAGATGCCAGGTGGGCGGCCAAGGACCACCGCAAGCCAGATATCTCCATGGGTGGATCGGCGATGCAGGATCGCCGATCCATTCGCCGATGTCCACATGCATGCCACCGGNCCCCCACGTAGCAAAACTGAAGGATCCGCGAATCCCGAATCGAAACCGTTTCTAGGATCCGGATTCGCGGATCCGGATCCGGATTCGGTTTCGCGGATAAGATTTGCGAATCCTAAGATCCTGTGTGCACCCTTACGCTCACGGGATCCATGGCTGCGCTCACCACTCCCGGCGTGCTTTCTCCACCCACTATGAGTGTTTCATCAAGATGATCACACCGGGCGGTAATGTACAACTCCCTCCACGTGTCACATTTTTTGCCTCACTATTTTGATGCACCGTTTGGCCGTAAATAATTGTCGACCGGGGTGCGTACGCGCTCACGGGGACCGTGGCTGCAGTCACTACTCCCGGCTCACTCTGTGGACCCATGGTGAATGTTTCATCAAGACGATCACACCGAGTAGTAGTGTACAACTCCCTCCACGCGGAGCATTTTTTGCCTTTCCATTCTTATGCACCGTTTGCTTGTAAACAATTCTCGACCGGGGTGTGTATGCGCTCACGGGATCCGTGGCTGCGCTGACCACTCCCGGCGCACTCTCTACATCCACTGTGAGTGTTTCATCGACGCAATCACATCGGGCAGTAGTGAACGACTCCCTCCACGCGCAGCATTTTTTGCCTCTCAATAATGATGCACCATTTGCGCATAAACAATTGTCAACCGGGGTGCGTACGCGCTCACGGGGTCCGTGGCTGCACTCACTGCTCGCGGCGCACTCTCTGCACCCACGGCGAGTGTTTCATCGAGACAATCACACCGGGTGGTAGTGTACGACTCCCTCCATGCACCGCATTTTTTGCCTCTCCATTTTGATGCACTGTTTGCCCGTAAACAAGTGTCAACCGGGGTGCGTATACACTCACGGGGTCCGTGGCTGCACTCACCGCTCCCGACACGCGCTTTGCACTCACGGCGAGTATTTCATCAAGATGATCACTTTGGGCGGTAGTGTACAAGTCCGTCCACGCGCCGCATTTTTTGCCTCTCCATTCTGATGCACTATTTGCCTGTAAACAATTGTCGACTGGGGTGCGTATGCGCTCACAGGATCCGTGGCTGCGCTCACCGCTTGCGGTGTGCTCTCTGCATCCACGGTGAGTGTTTCATCAAGAGGAACACACCGGGCGGTAGTGTACAACTCCCTCCACGCGCTGCATTTTTTGCCTCTCCATTCTAATGCACCGTTTGCCCGTAAACAATTGTCGACCGGTGTGCGGATGCACTCATGGGGTCCGTGGTTGCGCTCACCACTCCCAGCGTGCTCTTTGCACCCACGGTGAGTGTTTCATCAAGACGATCACACCGGACGGTAGTGTACGACTCCCTCCATGCACTGCATTTTTTGCCTCTACATTTTGATGCACCGTTTTCCTGTGAACAATAGTCGACTGGGGTGCGTACGCGCTCATGGGGTCCGTGGCTGCGCTCAGCGCTCCTGGTGCTCTCTCTCCACCCACAATGAGTGTTTCATCAAGAAAATCACACCGAGCGGTAGTGTATGACTCCCTCCATGCACCACTTTTTTTGCCTCTCCATTGTGATGCACCGTTTATCCATAAACAATTGTCGACCGGGGTACGTACGCACTCATGGGGTCCGTGGCTGCGCTCACCGCTATCGGCGAGCTCTCTGTACCCATGATGCGTGTTTCATCAAGAAAATCACACCGAGTGGTAGTGTACAATTCCCTCCGCGTGCCACATTTTTTGCCTGACCATTTTGATGCATTGTTTGCCCATGAACAACTGTCAACCAGGATCCGTACACGCTCACGGGGTCCATAGCTGTTCTCACTGCTCCTGGCTCGCTTTCTCCACCCATGGTGAGTATTTCATTGAGACAATCACACTGGGCGGTAGTGAACAATTCTCTCCACACGTCACATTTTTTGCCTCTCCATTCCAATGCACCATTTGCCCGTAAACAATTGTCGACTGGGGTGCGTATGCACTCACGGGATCCGTGGCTCCGCTCACCGCTTCCGGCGCGCTCTCTGGACCCATGGTGGGCATTTCATCAAGACGATCACACCGGGCGCTAGTGTACGACTCCCTCCACGTGTCGTATTTTTTGCCTCTCCACATGGATGTACCATTTGCCTATAAACAATTGTCGACCAGGGTGCGTACACGCTCACAGGATTGGTGGCTGCGCTCACCGCTCCCGGCGCGGTCTCTGCACCCACGTTGAGTGTTTCATCGAGACAATCACACCGGGCAGTAGTGTACAACTCTCTCCACACGTTGCATTTTTTGCCTCGCCATTCTGATCTACCCTTTGCCCGTAAACAATTGTCGACCGAGGTGCGTACACGCTCACGAGGTCCATGGCTGCTCTCACCGCTCCCTGTGCACTCTCTACACCCATGGTGAGTGTTTCATCAAGACGATCACAAAGAGCAGTAGTGTAGGACTCCCTCCACGCGCCGCATTTGTTGCCTCTCTATTATGAGGCATCACTTGCCCATAAACAATTGTCGAGCAAGGTGCATACATGCTCTCAAATTCCGTGGCTGTGCTCACCGCTCCCAGCGCGCTCTCTGCACCCAAGGTGAGTTTTTCATTGAGACGATCACATCAGGCGGTAGTGTATGACTCCCTTGTAGCGCTTCATTTATTGCCTCTCCATTCTGATGTACCGTTTGCCCGTAAACAAATGTCGACCGAGGTGCATACATGCTCACGGGGTCCGTGGCTGCGCTCACCGCCCCCGGTGCGCTCTCTACACCCACAGTGAGTGTTTCATCAAGACGATCACACCGAGTCGTAGTGTACAACTCCCTCCATTTGCCACATTTTTTGCCTCTCCATTCTGGTGCACCGTTTTTCCGTAAACAATTGTCGACCGGGGTGCGTACGCCCTTACGGGATCAATGGCTGTGCTCATCGCTTCCAGCGTGCTCTCTGCACCCACGCTAAGTGTTTCATCGAGACGATCACACGGGGGGGAGGGGGGGGTGTACGACTCCCTCCTCGCACTGCATTTTTTGCCTCTCCATTTTGATGCACCGTTTGCCCGTTAACAATTGTCGAACGGGGTGTGTACGCGCTCATGGGGTCCGTGGCTGCGCTCACAACTCCCGGAGTGCTCTCTGAAACCAAGGTGAGTGTTCCATCAAGATGATCACACCGGACGGTAGTATACGGCTCCCTCCACGTGCCACATGTTTTGCCTCTCCATTCTGATGTACTGTTTGCCCATAAACAATTGTCGACCGGAGTGTGTACATGCTCAAAGGGTCCGTGGCTGTGCTCACCGCTCTCGGCACAATTTATGCACCCACGGTGAGTGTTTCATCAAGACAATTACACCGGGGGGTAGTGTAAGACTTCCTCAATGCACCGCACTTCTTGCCTCTCCATTCGGATGCACTGTTTGCTTGTAAAAATTGTCGACCGGGGTGCGTATGCGCTGAAGGGGTCCGTGGCTGCACCCATTGCTCCCGGCGCGCTCGCTCCACCTACGGCGAGTGTTTCATCAAGAGGATCACACCGGATGGTAGTGTGGAACTCCTTTCACGCGCCGCATTTTTTGCCTCTCAATTGTGATGCACCGTTTGCCCATAAAAAATTGTCGACCAGAGTGTGTACGCGCTCGGAGGGTCTGTGGCTGCACTCATCCCTCCCGCCGTGCTCTGTGCACCCACGGTGAGTGCTTCATCAAGACAATCACACCGTACAGTAGTGTACGACTCCCTCCACGCAACACATTTTCTGCCTCTCCATTGTGATGCACCGTTTGCCCGTAAACAATTGCCGACCGGGGTGTGTACGTGCTCACGGGGTCCCTGGCTGCGCTCACCGCTCTTGGCGCGCTCTCTTCTACCACGATGAGTTTTTCATCGAGACGATCACAACGGGCGGTAGTGTACGACTCCCTTGATGCTCACGGGGTCCGTGGCTGCACTCACCGCTCCCGGCGCGCTCTCTGCACGCATGATGAATGTTTCATTGAGACCATCAGACCAGGCGGTAGTGTAGGACTCCCTCCACGTGCCGCTTTTCTTGCCTCTCCATTTTGATGCACCATGTTACGGTAAACAATTGTCCACCGGGGTACGTAAGTGCTCATGGGGTCTGTGGCTATGCTCACCGCTCCCGGCGTGCTCTCTGCACCCACGGTGAGTGTTTCATGGAGACGATCACACCGGACGCTAGTGTACGACTCCCTCCAGGCGCCGCATTTTTCGCCTCTCCATTATGATGTACCGTTTGCCCGTAAACAATTGTCCACCGGGGTGCATACACGCTCACAAGATCCGTGGCTGCGCTCACTGCTCACGGCACGCTCTCTGCACCCACGGTGAGTGTTTCATCAAAACAATCACACCAGGCGGTAGTGTACGACTCCCTCCACGCGCCGCATTGTTTGCCTCTCCATTCTGATGCACCGTTTGCCCGTAAACGATTATCGACCGGGATGCGTACACGCTCACGTGGTCCGTGGCTGCGCTCACCGCTCCCGGCGCGCTCTCTGCACCCACGGTGAGTGTTTCATCGAGACGATCATACTGGGCGGTAGTGTATGACCTCTCCACGCGTCGCATTTTTTGCCTCTCCATTTTGATGCACCGTTTTCCCGTAAACAATTGTTGACCGGGGTGCGTATGCGCTCACGGAGTCTGTGGCTGCGCTCACCACTCCCGGCGCGCTCTTTGCACCCACGGTGAGTGTTTCATCAAAACGATCACAGGGGGCGGTAGTGTACAACTCCCTCCACGCGGCGCATTTTTTGCCTCTCGATCATGATGCACCGTTTGACCATAAATAATTGTCGACTGGGGTACGTACGCACTCACAGGGTCCATGGTTGCGCTCACCGCTCCTGGTGCGCTCTCTGCACCCACGGTGAGTGTTTCATCAAGACAATCACACCGGGCGGTAGTGTACGACTCCCTCCACGCACCACATTTTTTGCCTCTCCATTTTGTTGCACTGTTTGCCCGTAAACAAGTGTCAACCGGGGTGCGTACACGCTCACGGGGTCCGTGGCTGCACTCACCGCTCCCGGCACACTCTTTGCACTCACGGTGAGTGTTTCATCAAGACGATCACTTTGGGCGGTAGTGTACAACTCCGTCCACGCGCCGCATTTTTTGCCTCTCCATTCTGATGCACTGTTTGCCTGTAAACAATTGTCGACTGGGGTGCGTATGCGCTCACAGGATCCGTGGCTGCGCTCACCGCTCGCGGTGCGCTCTTTGCATCCACGGTGAGTGTTTCATCAAGAGGATCACACCGGGCAATAGTGTAAAACTCCCTCGACGCGCTGCATTTTTTGCCTCTCCATTCTAATGCACCGTTTTCCTGTAAACAATTGTCGACCGGTGTGCGGATGCACTCATGGGGTCCATGGTTGCGCTCATCACTCCCAGCATGCTCTTTACACCCACGGTGAGTGTTTCATCAAGACGATCACACCGGGCGGTAGTGTATGACTCCCTCCATGCACCGCATTTTTTGCCTCTACATTCTGATGCACCGTTTTCCCGTGAACAATAGTCGACTGGGGTGCGTACGCGCTCATGGGGTCCGTGGCTGCGCTCACCGCTCCCGGTGCTCTCTCTCCACCCACAGTAAGTGTTTCATCAAGAAAATCACACCAAGCGGTAGTGTATGACTCCCTCCACGCGCCGCTTTTTTTGCCTCTCCATTGTGATGCACCGTTTATCCATAAACAATTGTCGACCGGGGTACGTACGCACTCATGGGGTCCGTGGCTGCGCTCACCGCTATCGGCAAGCTCTCTGCACCCATGATGCGTGTTTCATCGAGACAATCACACCGAGCGGTTGTGTATAATTCCCTCCGCGTGCCGCATTTCTTGCCTTTCCATTCTGATGCATCATTTGCCCATAAATAATTGTCAACCGGGGTCCGTACACGCTCACGGGGTCCGTAGCTGTACTCACTGCTCCTAGCTCGCTTTCTCTACCCACGGTGAGTGTTTCATCGAGATGATCACATTTGGCGGTAGTATACCACTCCCTCCACATGTCGCATTTTTTGCCTCTCCATTCTGATGCATCTTTGCCGATAAACAACTGTTGACGGGGAAGCATACGCGCTCATGGGGTTTGTGGCTGCGCTCAACGCTCCCGGCACGCTCTCTGCACCCGCGATGAGTGTTTCATCAAGAGGGTCACACCGGGCGCTAGTGTACAACTCCCTCCACGAGTCGCTTTTTTTGCCTCTCCATTTATATGCACCGTTTGCCTGTAAACTATTGTCAACCAGGATGTGTACGCGCTCACGGTGTCCTTGGCTGCGCTCACCGCTCCCCGCGCGCTCTCTGCACCCACGGTCCGTGTTTCATCAAGACAATCACACTGGGTGTTAGTGTACGACTCCCTCCACGCGCTGCATTTTTTGCCTCTCCATTCTGATGTACCGTTTGCCCATAAAGAATTGTCGACGGGGGTACAAACGCGCTCAAGGGGTCCGTGGCTGTGCTCACCGCTCCTTGCGCGCTCTGTGCACCCACGGTGAGTGTTTCATCAGGACAATCACACGGGGCGGTTGTGTACGACTCCCTCCACGCGCCACATTTTCTTGCCTCTCCATTCCGATGCACCATTTGCCTATAAACAATTGTCGACCGTGGTTTGTACGCGCTCACGAGGTCCGTGGCTGCGCTCATCGCTCCCAGCGTGCTCTCTGTACCCACGGTGAGTCTTTCATCAAGAGGATCACACCGGGCGGTAGTGTACAACTTCCTTCACGTGCCGCATTTCTTGCATCCCCATTTTTATGCACTGTTAGCCTGTAAACAATTGTCGAACAGGGTGCATACACGCTCACAGGGTCCATGGCTCCGCTCACCGTTCTCGGCGCGCTCTGTGCATCCATGGTGAGTGTTTCATCAAGACGATCATACTGGGCGGTAGTGTACAACTCCCTTTACGCGTCACATTTTGCACATCTCTATTCTGATGCACCGTTTGCAAGTAAAGAATTGTGGACCAGGATGCGTATGCGCTCATAGGGTCGGTGGCTGCACTCACTGCTCCCGGCGCGCTCTCTACACCCACGCTGCGTGTTTCATCAAGACGATCATACCGGGCGATAGTGTACGACTCGCTCCATGCACTGCATTTCTTGCCTCTCCATTCTTATGCATCGTTTGCCCGTAAACAATTGTCGACCGGGGTGTGTACGCGCTCACGGGGTCCGTGGCTGCGCTCACCGCTCCCGATGTGCGCTCTGCACCCACAGTGAGTGTTTCATCAAGACAATCATACAGGGCGGTAGTGTACAACTCCCTCCACGCACGGCAATTTTTGTTTTTCCATTTTCATGCACCGTTTGCCCATAAACAATTGTCGACCGGGGTTCGTACATGCTCACGGGGTCCGTGGCTGCGCTCACCGCTTGCGGCACGCTCTCTGCACCCACGGTGAGTGTTTCATCAAGACGATCAGAGTGACCGGTAGTGTACGACTCCTCGTATGCGCTGCATTTTTTGCCTCTCCATTATGATGCACTGTTTGCCCATAAACAATGGCCCACCAGGGTGCGTACGCTCTCATAGGGTCTGTGGTTGCGCTCACCGCTTCCAGCACGCTCTCTTCACCCATGGTGAGTGTTTCATCAAGACAATCACACCGGGGGGTAGTGTACGACTCTCTCTTCAGGCCGAATTTTTTGCCTCTCCATTTGTTTCATTATTCCCATTGACACATTCCTTTTCATTTCACTCATGAATAACATGTCATTTTTCAAGTATCCCATCTTCGTCAGGTTTATCGCAGATGCTTCATCAATCCTTTTTATTTACCTGTTATATTCCAAATTATACTTATACCAAACGATTATGTTGTTTGACACTGCTATAAGAGAAAATGTGATCCGCATTATGCCACCCAATAAGAAAAAACGTGACCCGTTTTGTTCGCCTTTTGCTCCGTTCCTTTTCCCTTCAGTTGTATGACGTATCTACGACTACATGTTAAAACACAGCAATGGCGGGAAACCTCGTACGTTGAACAAAGGACGTTCAAGCTAACCGCCTCCATTCATTCATCGGTGTACCTCACATAATCGTTGGCCAATGCATCCACTGTGTACTTCACATTAACATGCTTGCTTCATTTCATGTCGTTGGTGACATTACGTGGTACCTCCGCTAGTCCTGGTCATTTCGAAACTATGAGGGGCCTCGAACCAACGTCAATTACACCGACCGCTTGCAATTAACCTGGTCACAACAGCTTGTATTTAACGTGGTTGTGACAGCAATCGTTGTCGTTGGAACTAACGCGGGCCGTCCAACAGCTGGAATGAACCGAGAACATCATCTTGTTATGAAAAAACGTGGACGTTTTCGGCGGCGCGGCGAAATCGTTTTCCGAAACGAAAGTCAAGACTGCACACACGTGCTGAATCCAAAAAATTTCTGATCATGGTCAAGATTACAATCTTCCACCACATCACGAAACAGTATCACTGCCCCCAGGGCGGTGATACTGTTTCTTAAGCTTTGTACTTACTAATATGAGAACGATGTCGCTGCAACAAGCACTTTCTGACACCCTTGCTTCCACGAGCGTTCCTAAATGGGAGAATAATTATGACACTGGATGTTGCAGTTTGAGACACAAGCCCGCACCGAATGTTGTTTTTGTGTTACATAGAACCCGTATTGCATTCACTTTTCTTGCAAAAAATCCAGTTTTATGATTGGTCTGTCCGAACAAATTTCTTTGCTGATGGCTGGTAGGACTTCTTACTACGGACAGAACACCCTTGTGAGGTGTTCCCAGGGAAAAATGAGAAGATGGTGATGTACATGATGAATTAAGGGTGTAATGAGATGGGAAAAAAATTGCAAATGTCGGAGTTGATTTGTATTACTTATTTCGTGTATGTAAACAAACAAAAAAATGCACCTATCTAAACCATGAGCATATTTTGAGGTGTAGTAAAAGTGGAATGAATTCACTTAGTTTTCTTTCCTCTTTTCGCATACACAAAAAGAGTTTTGATTTTTATTTTCCTCCTTTTTACCTTCTATATGTTTTGTTTAATTTCTAGTTGGATCATTTGAACTAAAAAAAGAACAAAAAAAAAGGCATGTGACGTACCCAGGTCTGAAATGCAATGTGGTTACCTAGACTTCATTGATGATGGTTTAAAGCACATGAATGTGTTTGTTGGAGATTTTTTTCCATGGATAGAATACATGGCCATTCATGTGGACATTCTTGGTGAAATGAAAAAACATTGTCGGCACCTTTTCTGTGGGGCAATCTCAGGGACATTTCGACAACAAGGGCAACGGAAGTGGTCTATTCTCACTACATTTCTTTTTGTACACGTCAACACATTTCACCTCTCTAACTCAAAAAAACTTTCATGATATTTCTCTTACACCTAGTGTTTTCGAGGACCCTCTAGTTTTTTCCCTCAATATGTTTTAACATGTGTACCTCGTTATTCGTGTGCCTCTGATTAAAGCTACCTAAACAATATCTGGGAAACATTTCCCCAACACCGGGAACACTTTGTCTAACTCTCTCTAACTGTCTAATTGTATACTTTGTTAACAATATACTTTGCAATCTGTGCACCTCTAATGCAAGCTACGTCAAAGAAAATTTGAAAACATTGTCCATACACCTGGATCACTCCAAGTATCTCTCTACTAACATGTTTACATACCCTTTCACCTCTGTATATTGCTATTGTTGTACATGTAATACACTACATCAAGAAAAATTTGGCAACATCCAAGGAACACCTGCAGAAATCTACCTCCCTACTTGTCTACCTATCTCTGTATTTACCTCAGCACCTTGTTATCTGTCTATCTGTTACTGTTTTTTCTCTATTCATTCAAGTGTGGACCTATGTTATAGAACTATGCCGCCCATATGATGCGTACAAGATGGAACAATTTAGCTAAAAAACAGCCTCTGATGGGTTGTTGGGAAATGATGTCTCCTTACATCATCCCGACATGAAACGATCAATGGATCATCGCACTTACCTCCTTACCTTGCTTACCTTTGATGTCTGTTGTGATGATTTTGCACCTCCAAAGTCGTCTAATGTACATTCTTTGTCATAAACTTGTCATGTTCATACTGAGGAATGTCAACATTGTCGAAATGATGCATAGTTAGCTGTCGAGGCACGATTGTGACTTTGCACGATACGTATTATTGGATGTCATGCCAACATTGACGAAGAAGTGTGAAATTGTTGTTCCATACTAAAAATGTGTGCCGAGTATGTCATGGAGAAATGCTCGTGAAAAGGACACCCATGCACAGTGTGACTAAGCTGACACCGCGACTTGTTACTTGAACCACGACAAACAAGTCACGGCATGCCTACACAACAAAACACAAGCACGGCCATCGATGAAGAACAATGCGACGCTACGGATGCAGAATTCACAGCCCGTCACAAGAACCAAGACTTTGTTGGTCATCCGCATGTTCACCGGCCCAACCGTGGTACAATGACACACTCTGGATGTGTAGCTCTCCATTGTACCCCAACGTCATGCGCTATCGACCTCATCTCACATGCTACTCACAAACAACGTGCAAAAGTGTCATGATGCACAACATACCTTGTGGAAGATACCAAACTTTGACATGACATGTTTCTAACAATGGCTGTCGTCACATGCGAGAAAAAAATGCGGTTTTTGAAAAATTCATTTTAAAAAGGTAAAAAAATTGTTGGAATGAAAAAAGCCACAATTAGGATCTTTTATTGAGAGTTTAACACATATTTTTTTAACATCCCTCACAATTTTCCATTTACATGGACATGTAGTGGTCAAATGTCACTTATCCTTGCAAAACGTGTCTGTTCACACGCAGAAACTATACATTGCATGCATGAATATTGCCATATTGAACACAAAACAAAGTGCAAAACTAAAAACAAATACAGTAAAAAACAGTATGTTGCAGTCGACTGTTTTTCTCACCGTACAATTTGCCCGTCTGTATCAACAAAACGCTGCAATCGTTTTTCTCTAGGATGACTTTCACTTTGCAGGATACAAATGTTTCACTGTCTTGTTGACTTTGTCAAGAGTTTTTGCAACTCTCGTTCCATATTGAAGAGCCGTGCCAAGTGTGCGATGAAGAAATGCCCATGAAAATGACACCTATGCACAGTGAGACAAAAGCTGACACCACGACTTGTTCCTTGGACCACGACAAACAAGTCACGGCATGCCTAGACAACAAAACACAAGCACGGCCATCGATGAAGAACAGTGCAACGCTACAGATGCAGACTTCACAGCCCGTCACAAGAACCAAGACTGCGTTGGTCCTCCGCAGCTTCACCGGCCCAACCGTGGTACAATGACAAACTCTGGATGGGTAGCTCCCCATTGTACCCAAACGCCACGCGATATCGATCCTATCTCACATCCTACTCACAAACAACGTGCAAAGGTGTCATAATGCACAACATACTTTGTGGAAGATGCCGAACATTGACGTGACGTGTGTCTAAGGATGGCTGTCGTCACATGCCAAAAACAAATCTCCTGTTTAAAAAAAAAAAAGAAAAAAATGGCAAAACAAGGCCGCTGGAATGAAAAAAACGCCGCAGTATTGATCTTGGGTTGAAAGTTTGAATAGTATATTTTTAAAAAATCCCTCACAATTTTCCATTTATATGGACATGTAGTGGTCAAATGCCACTTATCCTTACATAACGTGTCTGTTCACACGTAGAAACTATACATTGCATGCACCAATATTGCTCTATTGAACACAAAATAAAGTGCAAAACTTTTAAAACAAATAACAGTAAAAAAAAGTATGTTGCAGTCAAAACATTCGCTCAGCGTACAATTCGCTCGTCAAAACATTTAACAAAACGCTGCAATCGTTTTTCTCTAGGATGACTTTCACTTTGCAGGATACAAATGTTTCACTGTCTTGTTGACTTTGTCAAGAGTTCTTGCAACTCTCGTTCCATATCGAAGAGTCGTGCCAAGTGTGCGATGAAGAAATGCCCATGAAAATGACACCTATGCACAGTGCAACAAAAGCTGACACCACGACTTGTTCCTTGGACCACGACAAACAAGTCACCGCATGCCTAGACAACAAAACACAAGCACGGCCATCGATGAAGAACAGTGCAACGCTACAGATGCAGACTTCACAGCCCATCACAAGAACCAAGACTGCGTTGGTCCTCCGCAGCTTCACCGGCCCAACCGTGGTACAATGACACACTCTGGATGGGTAGCTCCCCATTGTACCCCAACGCCATGCGCTATTGTCCCTATCTCACATCCTACTCACAAACAACGTGCAAAAACGTCATGATGCACAACATACCTTTTGGAAGATGCCAAACGTTGACGTCACATGTGTCTAATGATGGTTGTCGTCGCATGCAAGAGAAACAAAAGTTGCAATCAACACAAACTTTGTTTTTCAAAACCACAACAAAACAAGGTCGTTGATTCGAAAAAAATGCTACAATCTTGTTTCAAGGTTTGAATTTAGCGTGGCAGTCCCTCGTCGACCGGTCGAAGGAGCGACGTGGCTGAAGCAGGGTCACCTTGGACTGTGGGCGGTGAGATGGGTTGGCTTGAGGATCGGAGTCCCTCAAGCACAGCCATTTTGGCCTAGGCGGCTAAAGATTCTGTCGAATCCGCTACATTAAAATTAAAAATCCAAATTCTTCAAATTTCACTTACAATGTTTCATTCATAAGAAGATGGAGGGGTGAGATGCCAATCATCCTCGCATAACTTGTCTGTTCACACTCTGAAACCACATACATACACACACACACACACACACATACACACACACACACACACACACACACACACACACACACAC
>SZWC01019495.1:8490-19996 GCA_023375785.1 Penium margaritaceum | reverse complement strand
CGCGCGCGCGCGCACACACACACACACACACACACACACACACAACGAATCAGACAGCTGCGGCAACATTCGCAACAAACGGCACAACACTGAAGAACCCGATAACTTACCTTGTGACGAATCTCTCAAGCTCGGTGATCCCTTCAACGACCTGTACTAGAAGCTGTCAAGACTCAAGAGCCTCATTACCCATCTACTCCAACAAATCAATCTGGCTAAGGAGGAGATTCACATTTCTGGTGCGCGCGAAGTAGTACCCACCGTGAAGAATCTACAACTCTCGAATTAATCCCAGATTCGACCGGCACTCCTCGAGCCGTTCAATCCTTCAAACTCCAAAGGACCGATGGTGAGGATGTGGCTGATGAGTTTGGAGGTGTACTTCACCGCTACTCGGTCCAAGAATGACAAGAAGAAAATTGACCTCACGGCCTTGGTTTTGGCACGACTTTAAGTTGGTGGTCCGATCTGAAGACCATCCAACAACAACACGATACAACTGGAGCCGCATCAATGACTCACGCGACCGCTCTAACATCGTGGATTGCATGCGTACTGACTTGCAAGCAAATTAATCAAACGTGGCATGACTCTCTCACGCCACCGAAAAATGCTGAGTGACTTCATGCGCGCTACTCTCGTTCATTTTGGGATGCTCAACAATAATTCTGAGGCACGGTATAGACTCCAAGGCCTACTTCAGCAAACCAACATGGTGCAGTATTCTCGGAGTTTCTGTGAAATCATCACCGGTAGTGACCTCAACTCCGAGGAACTCCATTTCTACTACAATGGCGGCCTCAAGAGAGATATCCCGCGAGCAATCGCCATTTGTGGCATCCCGGATGACCTTCTGTAAATGCTCACATCGCTCGATCGCATCGATAGCCCAGGCTACAATCCTCGGATGGAGGAATCCAACAACTGGCGACCTTAATCCCACAATTCTCATCATGGCATAGGAGACTCGCAATCAACAGAAACCTCGTCTACAATGGAGATTGACACCATCGATCAACGCTATCAACAACCGTGCTGGACTTGCGCGAAGCCGGGTCATATCCCATGCAACTGTCAGAAACGACATTAGCAGACCAAAAGGGGGGGAAAGCCACGTAGAAAAAATATGGAGTCGAGAAATGGCAAATGGTAGGAGTAGACGACCAGGCTCTTATCCGGTCAGAAATTTCTGCCCTGACCGATTGCTCACCTGAGCTGCTCACATCGCCGCAGACGAGGGTTCATGAAATCATGAAGTTTGATGAGGAGTAAAAGGACAACCAACCAGCAATATTGCTATAAGTACAACCTAGGGGCTGCAAAAGTCGCAGACTAGTAAAAACACTATTGGATGGAGGACCGTTTCACAGCTTTCTAAGTAGCGAAATGGTTTGGAAGTTGGGTTTGAAAACAAAACTATGAGTGTTTGAAGGAACATCATTGAAAGACAGTTGTACATCTGTCGACTTCGTGGACCACTCCGACTACAAATAAGATTTGTGCACGTCGTAACGGTTTGGAGAACATGCTCTCTGAGCGACCACAAAATTATCCTTAGACGATATTTCATGTACCACACAATGTGCAGGTGGACTGGACTAGTGGATCGGTCTACTTCAGCATCGCTCGCTGAAAACAAAATCTGCCTCTGGTTGAGCGACCCACGACGCAACGGCGGTTACGGGAAGCATCGGAGGTAGAAACAGCAAAGGAAGTTGCGGAAACCACAAAATGCCAGCTGATATCTCTGTACGTAGCCAAGTGCTATCTTAAACGAGGAGCTCAAGCATGGCTAGTCCACGTGGAAGCAGAGGGAGGGGAAAAAATCGTAGCTGCTGATGCGACAACGACCGCCTCAACACCTAAGAAGTTCGCAGCAATTTTTGGAGGAGTTTGTAGCACTCATTTATGAGTTCAAAAGGAATTTCCCCGACGAACTGACCCTAGAGCTACTTCCATAGTGAAACATTGAAAATCAGATAGACATGAAGCAGGGGAATAGACTAACAATGAAAAGGACCTTTCAGATGAGCGATTACGAGCTGACCAAACTCAAGAAGCAGATAGACGAGATGCTCGGTCAAGAGTTCATAAAATCTTCCACGTCACCTTACGTAAAAACCATAGAAATGTAGATGTGTGTGGAATACCAAGCATTGAATGACATCACCACCTAGAACCACTACCCTCTTCTACGAGCAGATAAACAGTTTGACCGACTCCGAGGGGTCCGAATTTTGAGCAAAATCGACCTACGTATTGGCTATCATTAGATCCGCATATCTGATAAGGACTTCGAGAAGACACCATTCAGTACCAGATATGGGTATCTTGATTTCATGGTCATGCCGTTTACACTCACTAATTCTCCCACAGCATTTATGGCATCGATGAACAACATGTCCCGCCCATATCTCGATGACTTTGTCATTGTGTACCTCAACGACATCCTTGTGTACAGCCGCATCCTGGAGCAGCACAATGGACATCTTTGAAAGTTCTTGAAGTTTTACAAAGAGAGAAATACTCGGCAAACTCTCGAAGTACAATTTTTGGTCAGCGTTCGATCGAGTTCTAGGCCACATCATTGGCAACAGATGAATCACCATGGGCACAAAAAGGAGGAGGCACTTCTAATTTACCAACACCCACAAATATTTGGGAGGTCTAAGTATTTTTCGGATTCTGCAACTACTACCGTCAGTTTTCAAAGGACTACGCTAAAGCGTCACAAATATTTGGGATGTCTAAGCATGTTTGGACTTCTGTAACCACTACTGTTTATTTGCAAAGGACTACGCTCAAGAGTCAGGGCCTCTCTCCAATCTCACTCGAAGAACCACTGAGTGGTTCTTCGAGTGAGATTGGAGAGAGGACACCAAACAAGAAGCATTTAGTTCTTTGGGAAACGCTCTGACCTTGGCACCAGCCTTACGATTGGCAGATCCTGCGGTGGACTACGATATGGCTACCAACGCATCCAATCCGACCATCGGAGCCATTCTCCTCCAAGACAATAGCGGTAGAGAACCAATTGCGTATATCTCGAGAAAATTGTGCGTGCCAAAACACAGTGCACAAGAAAGAAATGAGTACGGTCGTGCACGCGTTCAAGACATGGCCATGCAACCTGGAATGCCGATGATTCATTGCCCGCATCAACCCTCTTGAACCAACCAAATCTCATTCGTCAACAAACTCAAAAGATGGGATTCCTTGAGTCTAACTACGACCACGACATCAAGTATCAGGCCGGGAAAATGAAGCCAACGGACGCTCTAAGCCAACGACCCAGTTTTTCGGATGAAATCAACACGTTACTCTGATAACAAGACACGTACCTCATTAGGTTGTTTGCAAAGGATTACGAGGATTTTGGCAAAAAGTTCTGTTCGACAACCCTACTCGCCAAGTCGTCGTTTCCACCTAATAAGGAGCTATGAAGAACGTTGTTGAAGAAATACCATGACAATGGTTGGATTTTGTTGAGATTGACAGAACACAAACCTTTGCTATTGCTCGACTTTGCCTATCTGGGAGCATGGCGATTCATCCCGTTTCATCATCTGTAAGCTCAAGTGCTACCAGGACCCCACCATGTTCTTCTTGCCATTCTTAGATCGAGGAGAATGTAGGAGGTTCATAGGGATAAGGTGTAGGATAATAGATGATTTGAAAATTTATGACAAATGAATAATTTGCATGAAACAGTGAGTGTAATTTGATGACACATTTAAAGCACATATATACTGTCACAGTTTGCACAACGGAAGTGCTTTGAGCTGTGGCAGCAAGATTAGGTTATTTGTTGCTTGTACATAGATCTTGGTGCTCAGCAAGAAATCATGTACTATCTTGATACTATGAAAAGCAAAGGAGCACAGCTAAGAAATGAATCTCTTAATTGATAGTACAAAATACAAAGTACAAGTACTAACCTTCACACAACTATGTACAAAGCACTGAGCTGCATGACATCCCAGAAGGGACAATTCTTACTATGCTTTCAAGGCTGTCGACGCAAGGGATCTTGGCACTGCCACCGTCTTCAAGGTAGTCTGGCCTCCAGGTAGTCAGGCGTCCTCATCCCAGGCTGGCATGAAAGTGCCAGTCTTACAGGGGTCTTCAGAGCAAACTCAAGTAGAGTCTTCACTTGGGCGCTCTCGTAGGCACTCCAGTAGCCAAGGAGACAATGATGACTGAGAAGCTGAATTCTGAAGCTCTTGAAGTACTGAGACTGTTGTGTTTGAGAGAGTTGTTATTGAGGTGTGCCAGGGCCTCCGCCTTGTATACATGTGGTCCTGGCAAATTGACCGCCTTTGAGGAGAAACTTCCTCATGTATGGTGGCAACGGTCACCTCTTGACTTTGTAGGTATAAAGCTTCCTTGCAGTGGAAATTTCCTCCAGTTCTCTGATGTTACTCAGTTCTGGAATCAACCTTGGAGAAGACTCCTGATAAAGGAAGCTTCATCCAACTTCATGGTGAAGTTTCTTGATCAGGTGGTGTAGCGTGGCAGTGCCACGTCGACCGGTCGAAGGAGCCACGTGGCTCGAGCGGGGTCACCTGGGACTGTGGGCGGTTGGTCGGGATGGCTTGAGGGTCGGAGACCCTCAAGCACCACGGTTTTGGCCTAGTTGGCCAAGGATTCCGTCCAATCTGCTACACTGGTATCAGAGCTCCAGGGCTCGAATCCCACGTTCGGATTACCGGAGATGCCGAGGCGGCTCTCACCCCTAGCGGGGGGGGATTGTAGCGTGGCAGTGCCATGTAGACCGGTTGAAGGAGCCACGTGGCTCGAGCGGGGTCACCTGGGACTGTGGGCGGTTGGACGGGATAGCTTGAGGGTCGGAGACCCTCAAGCACCACGGTTTTGGCCTAGTCGGCCAAGGATTCCGTCCAATCCGCTACAGGTGGCTTCCTCCAGAAGCAATCCTCCTCCACCATTGATTCTGCTGCACAGGTTGATGAAGATCGTAGATCCTTGCTTCATATCTCGTGCATGTTGGAGATGATGCAGTAGATGTTGTTCTCCAACCTTGGATGCACGTAGGCTAGGCAGGTTCAGGTAATCCTGCCCTGTGTGCCTATGCAACATTGTGCAGTGTGTAGCCCGCCATCTCCCTCGGAGTTGGTAAAGGGCATGCGCTACCTCGTACGCACGCCTACATACTATTTACAGTCCAAGCCCTTTTGCACCCTAAGGGGCTGGATCCCAAAGAAATATCTGGTTGAGGCTGAGGAAGGTTGTCAGCCAAAATGAACACGAAAAAGGTACGATAAAATCCATAACTCCTACGGTCCTTTGATTACAGTAGCAACTGCACTGCTACAGAGAAGTAAACTAGCGCAGTAATTGAATACTCCAACATATACAATACCGAGAATGAGAATGAAGCATATGTCGGGTCCTCAACACTCGAGCTGAGCAATGCGTGTAAGATCATGCTATGAGTGGCTGCTAGGAGAAGCTTCGCGGAGAAGTTGGGGGCTTTTGAGAATATCAAAGGGCGTCTTCATCAAAGTACAACGCCATAGAGAAGTAAAAAAAAAATATCAAAACAAGATTTTACATCATATAGTTGACTAGTGCTGATAATGATGGCCGGTGGCGTTTTTAGAAGGTTGTGTGCGATGTCTTGTCTATAACATGACGATTTCGCATCGTCGAATCGTTCCTTTAGGAAGTTTTGTAGGAGCATGGTCGAGCGGTAGTTCCATGGTCCATTCCATACAACACGTGATGGTGGTGTGTATTACGCACAGTATGATAGTTGCACGCTACGAACATCAAGCGGTGAGGACGGGAATGCCGACAAGTGTGAGAGAGGAGGGGAAAGGAGTGGGGATTTGTAGTGTATTGAGACAGTAGCTCATGCACAGGGGTCTTCATCAAAGTTCATATAATGACATCTAGAGCTTTCTAGAGAAGTTTCCCTTCCGTGTTACTCTGCGATTAATCGTCATCAACGACCCGAGTGGGGAAATTTGACTATTTTAAGTCTCCGGAGGCCCATGTTCATTTTTACCTCGTGCCCTCATTCTGCATCCCGAAAAAGGGAGTATTACCTTGAACTCGTGAATTTGCACATGTTTTCTGGCTCATAAACTCGGATTTTGTTTGGAACAAACTCAATTTATGATTTCCATACATTGGCACAAAATCGTCATGTGTGAGGCACAATCGGTGATTTTGCGCCAACTTCTCTCGTGCAGCACTCAATTTTGCTCTCTCTCTCTCTCTCTATTCATCATCCTTGCTCGATCTTGTGCGCAAGGAGGGCGAGCCAAGGCGAAGGCATGAGGCCATGAGCCTTGCCCTCGAGGCCCTCATGGCCTCTCAGCCGCCAATCGAGCCACCAGTTCAATCAGCGGCTGGTCGCTTGATGGCGGGTGGCCGACCGGTCACCTGACTGGCAGTCGGCCATCCAACAAGCCGGCCGCCAGCCGGCCAGCCACAAGTGATTGGCTGGCTACCGGCCAGCCCTTGCAATAGCAAGGGGTGGTTACAAACCACTCCTTCACAAGTGCTAGATGGAAGGGTCGAACTGACCCTTATGCTTCATTCCTCCCCACTTGCTATGAAACGTCCCGGTTCATGCCCAACAAATGGGAGTGCAAGATAGTGAGATGTCAACATTGTAAAAGACAATTGATAATTTAACTCATCAGCTAAACATGAACACGTGCATATCACTTTGACTTAAGCAGTAACTTGTCGGTCAGCATGGCGAGTGGCCTTCCCCTTTAGGCTGGAGCGCTTGCGCGGCAACCATGTTGGGTGCCCCCAGTCTCCTATGGTCGTTGTCCATGAACGTTGCCAATCGTGAATGTTGTTCACTATTGCCACGTTCAGGTGATGCTCGTGACCATGCGTTGATTTTTGCAAGCTGCCACCTTGCTCCAACACTCGTTGACCACCCCTGTGGACAACCGTGATTTGGGCTCCCATGAGTTATGTTCAAGTCCATAACTGGCTCAATGAACAAGATATTCCCAAACAATCTGTGACTAGAGAGTACGTTTTTGTTACTGTAGTAGGCAAAGGACTTCGTATTGTCCATCGGTAGGAAGGACTATCGGTAGTGCCTGAAAGGTTTCCTCTCCAATGTATTTAGTAAGCAAGCTCAATTGAAAAACTTCACATATCTTCATACTTGGTAAAAGTAGCAGACGGTATGCACTGACTTGATGTGTGCAATGATGAAAAATGGTCCAGTCCAATTTGGTAGACATTTTTTCCCCTTGGGAATTCAGTTAAATGTTCCTAGTGCTCAGCAAAACCTTGTCATTGATGTTAAACGAGACTTCATAGCGACTTTTGTCACCATATGCCTTTTGTCGTTGCCGAGCTGCTTGAAGGTGACCCTTTGCTTCCTGGAATATTGAGTCTATGCCCTTGGCAAAGGCTTGAAAGAAAGGATCTTGTCCTTCTGTACTCTCAATCTTCACAAATAAAGAGGAAACCACTAGATTCCAACCATTGTTTAATACGAATGGTATGAACTGAGCAAACCTATTCACCGAGTTATTCACCACAAACTCGGCCACTGCACCGAATTTGTCCCAATGAATTAGTAGGATCCACTCACATGTAAAGAATCTTCGCAATAGTGTGATTCATGCACTTTGTTTGTCCATCGGAGAATGAAATGTTGACATTTGAGACACTACCAAAGTACTCCGGTATCGTTTGCCAGCAATTACTAGCAAAATTTCTTACATGATTGGAGATAATGCGCAATACCAAGCCGTGCTATTTCATGCCACTCTCAAAGAAGAGACGAGAGGTCTCCTCTGTGTTCACTTCAACAGTTGGAGAAATCACATGTGTCATATTTGTGTGAAGATCAACAACCTTTGCTGTTGCATCGGGATCACGTGTTGTGTCCGGAAGACTAGTAATATAGTCCATGCTAACGTACTCCTATGGAATCCTAGGAATGGGAACGTGTTGGAGGAGTCCAACCGACATTTTGTTCCAAAGACATGGATCGCATGTCATGCAATACTTATGGATGTCAAAACTGGATCTTGGTCACCAATAGCAATCCGAAAGTGCTTGTGGGATTTTTCGAGGTCCCACATGACCGGCCACCGGCGAGTCGTGGAATTGGGCATGGCTTTCTTGTGGCGGCGTAGGAAGCAGGGGTGAATTGCACGAAACATTGCAGAGGTTGATTTTGGGGCACCGGTGCATGCAAGACTGTATGACTCCACAGTCTACTGTGTGAGTTTCTTCAGCCTATGTCACCCATCAATATGAACTGTGACAATAAGAGTGCCATGGCCATTGCAGACAGTGATGGAATTCATGACACGTGCACAAAGAATGTCAACATGGATAATTATTATGCGCGCACTTTTTTTCATGAGAGAAGCGTCCAGATTGTGTGTGTAGAGACTCTACGACAACTTGTTGATTTCTTGACCAAGACGGTCAGACGCGCATCGTTCAAGAAATTCGTTGGTCTTGTTGGTCTGCATCGATGATTGCATAGTTATACATATGTAAGTTCTCTTTCCTCATCTTGCTCCTTCTATGCCCTTACCCGTTGTGAGCTCATCATCGTACTTTTGTGGCTTTGCTAGACTGCATAGGGAATGAGGGTATGGAGGAGCATGACTTGCGGTGTGTAATGTGGATGCATGATCTATGCATGAGCATTTGCATTGGTTCCCACAGCTCATGAGGGAGTGTTGTGAATTGCATGTGCACTGTCTCACTGATGCGTACTGTGTCCACTCAGCTGTTGTACATGCTCGTGTAGATGATTGACTCGGCAGACTTTGACAATGGCAGGCGCTGAGAGATGGAAGGGATGTTGCACCGTTTGAGAGGCATAGTTTATGTCTCTTTGTGTGGAGTATCCTACTTTTAGCAGTATACGGCCAGCTCCATCGGCAGCAGCCACCGTCACTCATGTCACCGACATTCATGGACAGTTTTTATGAGTAGCATGAATTCGTGTAGGTTTAGGCATCTATAACTACTATGTGTTATTTTTCTACCTTATTCTGAATGCACGAATGCAATTGTAGTGTGCACATTTGGGCATGGTCCAGATTTCAGGGAAATTTGAGAACTTCCTCCTTTGGGGCTATCAGTCCTTTGGCAATGCTCATCAAGAAAATCTCACAGGCCATAAAATAGTGCATTTTCCTGATTGGGTGATAGACTACGTAACAAGAGTCACAGAGTTGGAGGTCAAGGTTAGTCTGGGAGGGGTCTCACACCACACCTCATTCTTGTTGTTAACTCGGCTATTACTCATTTTATTTTAGTTTCAATCATGATGACCTTTGAACTTGTCACCATGGCTCACCGTGATGCTGGGCCACTCGACTGCTACTCTGACAGCATCATTGCCAGCTGGCGCGCCCTCACGTGCTCTCTAGAGATTTCTCGGTGACCACCTCATGGGATACGTTTTCTCAGTGGCACCATCCTTGCTCGTTCATGATCTAGTTGTGTAGAGTATTTATTTCTTCACCTGGTGCTTCTTCCAGGAGCCCGTATGCCTGTCGAGTTCTCGTCAGCTATTGCTTTGAAGCTTTCAGCTGGATTGGTCTATACCTTCCGGTTGGTTGGACTTGTGCGATTTGTTGTGCACATGTGGACGAGACTCTACCCACACACTAGTGTGCTTATTTGTTAGTTATTTTCATAACTAATGTTGATGTTTCATAGCACATTTTTGTTTTCTCTCAACCGTTCAGAGCACCGATTATCACGTTGTGTTCTATGCAACATGCCTTTTTATACAGAACATTCCTTAAGGGGGTTCTCTATTCATTCATGGTATCAAAGCGGTAAAGAGGCACAACCTCTCCCTCCCACCATACAGCACACAGCAGAGACGACGAAAGCCAGAGTTGTGAGAGAGTTCTACCCGAGTTGTGCCAGAATTCTGCCAGAGATGAGCCAGAGTTGTGCGAGAGTTGAGCCAAATTTGTGCCAGAGTTGTGCCATAGTTGTGCCAGATTTGTGCCAGAGGTGTGCCAGAGTTGTGCCAGAGTTGTGCCAGAGTTGTGCCAGATTTGTGCCCGAGTTGTGCCCGAGTTGTGCCAGAGTTATTCCAGAGTTGTGCCAGAGTTGTGCCAGAGTTGTGCCAGATTTGTGCCCGAATTCTGCCAGAGTTGTGCCAGAGTTGTACCATAGTTGTACCAGAATTGTCCCAGAGTTGTGCCAGACTTGTGCCAGAGTTGTGCCAGAGTTGTGCCAGAGCTGTGCCAGAGTTGTGCCAGAGTTGTGCCAGAGTTATGCCAGAGTTGTGCCAGAGTTGTGCCAGAGTTGTGCCAGATTTGTGCCCGAATTCTGCCAGAGTTGTGCCAGAGTTGTACCATAGTTGTAACAGAATTGTCCCAAAGTTGTGCCAAAATTGTGCCAGAGTTGTGCCAGAGTTGTGCCAGATCTGTGCCAGAGTTGTGCCAGAGTTGTGCCAGAGTTGTGCCGGAGTTGTACCAATGTTGTGCCATAGTGGGAACAAAGTTGTGCCAAAATTGTGCCAGAGTTGTGCCAGAGTTGTGCCAGAGTTGTGTCAGATTTGTGCCAGAGTTCGCCAGAGTTGTAACAGAGTTGTGTCAAAATTGTGCCATAGTTTGGTAAATATGTGCCAGATGTGTGCCATAGTTGAAAAATAGTTGTGCCAGAGTTGTTCCAGAATTTTGCCAGAGTTGTGCCAGAGTTGTGCCAGAGTTGTTCCAGAGTTGTGGCAGAGTTGTGCCAGGGTTGTGCCAGAGTTGTGCCAGAGTTGTGCCAGAGTTATGCTAGAGTTGTGCGATAGATGTGTAATAGTTGTAACAGAGTTGTGCCACAGGTGTGCCAGAGTTGTGCCAGAGTTGTGCCAGAGTTGTGCCAGAGTTTGTCCCGACTTGTGCCATATTTGTGCCAGAGTTGTGCAAGAGTTGTTCCACAGTTATGCCAGAATTGTTCCCGAGTTGTGCTAGAGTTGTGCCAGAGTTGTGCCAGAGTTGTGCCAGAGTTGTTCCAAAGTTGTGCCAAAGTTGCGCCAGAGTCATGCTAGAGTTGTGCCAGAGTTGTGCAACAGTTGTAACAGAGTTGTGCCAGAGTTGTGCCATAGTTGAGACAGAGTTTTGCCACAGTTTTGCTAGAGTTGTGCGAGAGTTGTGCAATAGCTGTAACAGAGTTGAGCTAAATTTGTGCTAGAGTTGTGCCAGAGTTGAGCCAGAGTTGTGCAGGAGTTGTGCCAAAATTTGTGCTAAATTTGTGCCAGAGTTGTGCAGGAGTTGTGCCAAAATTGTGCCAGAGTTGAGCCAGAGTTGTGCAGGAGTTGTACCAGCGTTGTGCCAGAGTTGTGCCAAATTTGTCCCAGAGTTGTGCCAGAGTTGAGCCAGAGTTGTGCCAGAGTTGAGCCGGAGTTGTGCAAGAGTTCTGCCAAAGTTGTGCCAGAGTTGTGCCAGAGTTGTGCCAGAGTTCTGCCAGAGGTGAAGAAAAGTTGTGCCAGAGTTGTGCGAGAGTTGTGCCAGAGTTGTGCCAGAATTGT
>SZWC01019494.1:729-44818 GCA_023375785.1 Penium margaritaceum | reverse complement strand
AACCCCATTCACCAAGGCGTGTCTTCCGTACACAAGTTCCATAGATTGGGCCCAGACGTGCCACCCCACTAAAAAAACTAACTCCCTACATCAAACATGTGCGATACGGACACATGCACATGCCGAAACACACAAACACACACACACACACACACACACACACACACACACACCACGCACAGCTTGCCGAGGTGGCACGCGACGACGGGCGGCTCCAGAGAGCTGCCGCTGATTGCGCACGTGTCCCATGCCGCCTCTCGCCGCTCCTGCCGACTCACGCCGCCGGCATCGTCCGCACCCGCCACAAAGTCTGCCGACAGCTGCCCGCCCCGCGTCGACCGCTGCCCCGTGTCTCTGCCGTGGTGGTGGTCGCCGTAGAGAAGCAAGTGAGGCAGGGTAGACGGAAAGGGGACAACATGCTGGTGAATGCGGAGGGGCCGTGGAGGAAGGGAAGTGCAGTCAAGCAAAGATCGGGACGGAGGTAGAGAGTGACCTGAGAAAAGAAGCGGGCTTGAGGGGCAAAGAGAGGGGAGGGAGGGATGGAGGGAGGGAGGCGAGGGAAGGAAGGAGGGAGGAGGAGGGAGGGAGGGAGGCGAGGGAAGGAAGGAGGGAGGAGGAGGGAGGGAGGGAGGCGAGGGAAGGAAGGAGGGAGGAGGAGGGAGGGAGGGAGGCGAGGGAAGGAAGGAGGGAGGAGGAGGGAGGGAGGGAGGCGAGGGAAGGAAGGAGGGAGGAGGAGGGAGGGAGGGAGGCGAGGGAAGGAAGGAGGGAGGAGGAGGGAGGGAGGGAGGCGAGGGAAGGAAGGAGGGAGGAGGAGGGAGGGAGGGAGGCGAGGGAAGGAAGGAGGGAGGAGGAGGGAGGGAGGGAGGCGAGGGAAGGAAGGAGGGAGGAGGAGGGAGGGAGGGAGGCGAGGGAAGGAAGGAGGGAGGAGGAGGGAGGGAGGGAGGCGAGGGAAGGAAGGAGGGAGGAGGAGGGAGGGAGGGAGGCGAGGGAAGGAAGGAGGGAGGAGGAGGGAGGGAGGGAGGCGAGGGAAGGAAGGAGGGAGGAGGAGGGAGGGAGGGAGGCGAGGGAAGGAAGGAGGGAGGAGGAGGGAGGGAGGGAGGCGAGGGAAGGAAGGAGGGAGGAGGAGGGAGGGAGGGAGGCGAGGGAAGGAAGGAGGGAGGAGGAGGGAGGGAGGGAGGCGAGGGAAGGAAGGAGGGAGGAGGAGGGAGGGAGGGAGGCGAGGGAAGGAAGGAGGGAGGAGGAGGGAGGGAGGGAGGAGGCGAGGGAGGGAAGGAGGGGTGTACAGGAAGGGAGATAGGAGCAATGGAGGGAGGGGCCAGGGAGGGAGGGGGCGAGGGAGCGAGGGAGGGGTGGTACCTGGACGCGAGCCTCCATGAGGATCCCCTGAGCACATCAGTGCGTGAAATGAGAGTACCGCCATCCAAGCCCATCTTCTGGCCCTTCGAACACGACACGGCTTCCGTCACACTTAGGTTGGTGATGAGAAGACCTGTGCTTGAGACGTAGTTGTCTTCGATTTCGAGGCCTGTGATTGCGGTGCCCAGAGTGAATTCGGTGCACAAGAGCTTGGTTGTCCGGCAACCAAGCATTTGCAACAGGCCAGTCCAAAGAGCCGTAGGCGTTTTCATCCGCCACGTGCTGTCACACATGGACGGGAAGCTGGGCGAATTAGCCAGGATATCCACGCTACCAAGGGTTGAACAGAGGAAAACACAATTCTAGCTGGGTTTTGACAAGGGCACGCAAAAATATCAGATTTCTGGCAGGGCGCACAAAAATGTCCAATTTCTGGTGGGGCACACAAAAATGTCAAATATTCTGAGGGGCACGCAAAAACATCAGATTTTTCGTGGGGCATACAAAAATGTCACATTTTCGGAGGGGCAGACAGAAATGTCAAAAATCGATCCTGTCAGTTTCTGGAGGGGCACACAAAAATGTCAAGTTCGTTTTGGTTGCGCCACATTAGCATTACGTTTATCGATCTACGTTTTTCCAAAATTCGCCACTTTTGTTCTTTCTCCCGATGTAAAAAACAGAAAACTGATCCTTCTGTGAAGATAGAATTTAGCACTTGAATATTCTCTGTAGCGGGAGGGCTGGTTCGGCCCTACCACCTCGCTAAAGCGAGGGGTGGTTGCGCACCACCCCTCGCGTCAGCGAGGGTTGGCCGGCGGCCATCACTTCGCTGGCCGCCGGCCAGCTCGCTACCGGCCGGCTGGACGGCTGGCGGCTGGCCAAGTGACCGGCCAGCCACCGGCCGGCCAGCCACCAGCCGCCGATCGCGGCCTCAGCCCGATCTGCGGCTAAGAGGCCACGAGGGCCTCGAGGGCGAGGCCTCGTGGCCTCGTGCCCTCGCCCCCCTCGCCCTCCTTGCAAAAACAAGCAAGCGAGGATGAGGGATAGGGGGAGCGAGGGTGAGGTCGAGAGAAAGCTGGCGCAAAATCGCCAGCGTGCCTCGCACGCGACGATTTCGCACCAGAATGGCAAAACATGAATCGAAGTTCGTTCTCGACGAACTTCGACATAAAATAAACGAAATAACTCGTGCGAACACATGAGTTCGAGGTAAAGCCCCCGGTTTGGGTCCCAAAACCAAGGGTTTGGTTAAAAATGGAAATGGGCCTCTGGAGACACAAAATATTCGAGTCTCCCTGCTCTAGGTCGTTGATGACGATTGCCCCTCAGTCTTACGAAGGGGGTAAACCCCTGACGCGGACTAAGAACGCCATTCTGCGAACTCCGACGACGACTTCAGAGCAGGAGCTGGAGACTTAGCCCGTTACAGTTGTTCTCAAAGCCAGACATCCCTCGCGACCAAGAGTTCGACGGAAACGGCGGTTACGACATAGATAAAACGCCGCCGATAGCTACAAGCAGTAGCAGAAACGCCAGAAGGGACTACGGCATCTACACTTCGCGGATTGAAGCGTCGTAAAGTGCGTTAGAGAGCTTGAAAAAAGTTCTACTTGGTGGAGACTTTTTCTTCCAGCCCCTCCTCACTTCTAGAAGACTAGGAAGATTTTTGTGGGGCGGGGTGGGGAGTTCCCACCCTCAAAAACCACAAAATCGTCTCCATCTTCAAGGCTCCTTCAAAACCCCTTCATCAAAAAAATCGGGACAGTGCCCCTCCCCAAGCTTAGGGACTCTCACGACCTGAGAGCACCCTAAAAAGAAGGAGGGTGACACCTTGCGGACTTTTGGTGGCTCCCCCAACGTCGCCGGCTCAAAGAGGACGCCGCCAAGGGGCGTAAGACGCGCAAAGAAGACTCAAAAGGAGGCCAAGGAAGACAAGAAGTTAGAAGAAGGATTGGAGGAGTTGCTAGGAATTGTGTAATTCCTCTCCCTTTCTTTGTTGTAGCTTTGTGAGCGGTACTCACACTTCTTGTCAACTCCTTGTATTGTAATTTTCTGTTTTTCTAGGTACTGGTCCTTGCCAATCGCCGTGAGTCACGGCTTAGGAAGACTAGTTCCAAAATCCACGCCCTTGTGTCGACATGGCGGCCTAGGAAAGTAGAAATTAAATGTATAATTGCCTCACCGATCGTGAGAGCGTGACTTTAGGAGGTGATTCCTCCTCAAAGTTGTGGGGTGACCCTTACAACGGTCTTCACGTGCTAGTTGCACGAGCGACGAGATGGCAAGTGCCGGACCGTCTAGGATCAACAAGGGCAAGGTGGGGACGTTCTCACCACACGTCCTCGGCGGACTCCAAGTTTTGGGAGCCGCCGTCGCGAGCACGGTTGCCAACCCAAAGGCAACTGTACCGCCTAAGGCAACCGTGCCGCCTAAGGCAACCGTGCCGCCTAAGGCAATCGACGCCAACCTTGGCGATACCGAGAAGCGTGCAGAGGCCGCAAAGGTGCTCGACGGGCACATAGACGCGCACATGGGTGATCCCCATGCGACGGACGACGCGATGGAGGAGGATCTTCCGGAGGAGGACCCCCACGAAGAGCACGACGCCGACGATGGCGAAGGCGACGAGGATCGCGACCATCACCATCGTCGTGCGGCGAACTCGAGCCGATTGCTCGAGAAGAAAAAGGCGCCCGCCGCATCGCCTGAAGCTGCCGACGGCAGCGAGACTGCCGAGAGCAGCAAGGACGATGAAAGCAGCCACACAGGAAGTTCCCGCAAGAACGAGCCAGATGACGATGCCAGAAAAGCAATTCGCGATGGCCGTCGTAGGCTTGCGGAGTTTGCTGCTGAGGCGGCAGGCCCACTCAAGATCACCATCGACGGTGGAGATACGGCACCACTCAGAGGAATGGGGGTGGATCCCCCTTCCTACGATGTGGCCGCGATGGGGCAGGGCAACGCCCACTCAAGCGTCGTCGCCGACGATAGTCTCCTCCGAAAGGTGGGACTCCTTGGAGGAGTGTACACAAACCATACCCTCTTGCAGTGGATAAGGGTGCACGGACAACGCGAGGCCCTGGAGGCTATCGTCGATGCTCTGACAACATCAGAGCTCAAGTTCGCGTTCGCCAACCGACTGGTCCACGTCGGGCAGAGCATCACGGACCTTGACCGTGATCGCCAGATGTAGCGCATGGCCGCCCATGAGGCAAGCCGCCGATGCAACGACCTCGACAAGGCGTTGCAAAGTGTGACCCAGGTGCGGATGCAGCAGGAAGCGCAGCGTGCCGCAGCTGCGGATGCCACTGCCAGTGGCAGCTGCGACTTGCCTACCTCGACGACTTTGGGGTCGGTCATGAACACGTCCTTCCTCCACAGTGTGGAGATCTTCCAAAAGGGCATGAAGCCGACCGACTGGCTGAACCGCATGGAGCACATTCTACATGTCCACAAGGCTCCACTCAGCCAGTGGGGCGACCTTGCCACGACGCGGCTTGAAGACAAACTCTTCAAGTACGTGGTCAAGGAGTGGACTACACAGCAGCCGTACCTCGAGTGGCAGCCCATGCCGTGGGAGGCATTCTATGTGATCATGCGCAAGAAGTGCACCCAACGTGAGGAGGCGCAGCGTGCCTTCCACAAGATCAAGGACTTCAGGCAGCTGGGCAGCTCGCTCGAATCCTACTTGAGCGAGTTCACCGCACTCGTGGAGGAAGCCAAAAGCTTCACCAAGGGCGATGGGACTCAGACGTTCAAGTACCCGGAGTGCATGCTGTTGGAGTACTTGCGTGATGGTCTCGCTAGCGAGAAGCTGAAGGACAAGACCACCACGACAGCCACTGGCCAAGCTTGGACAAGCTGGAGGGCGTTGCGCAACTACATGAGCGAAGTGTATTCAGCGAACCCGAAACACTACTCTGATGCACGGCCGAACGCACGTGCACAACAGGGTCGCGACATGCGCGTGGACGCTGCAGGGGCTGGTGGGTCAGCTCGACAGCGAGGCGGGGCCAAGGGCAAGTAGCCTACAAGCCCTCCAGCCAAGAAGGTTGGTGGACACAAGGGTCCCAACAACAAGCGCAGCCGCGAGAATGACAAGCTGCAGGCGGCGCGTGAGCGTCACAACGCAGCCTTCCGCGAAGGGCTCTGCCATAATTGCATGCAGCCGGGCCGCTTTAGAGCTCAGTGCCCTGAGGCTGCTGGTGGTGGACAAGAGGTCGCGGCGCTAGCTGCAGCAGTAGCACCTCCTGGGGATGGTGCAGCAGGAGGCCGCGGACAAGGCCGTGGACAGGGTCGCGGTCGCGACAATGGGCCCAATTGTGGTAACGGACAGGGCCGTGGGGTGGGTTTTCCCCACCCCTGAGTGACGTCAGTGGGGACCACTCAGGGGTAAAAGTGGATCACGAGTGTGAGTTCATGTTTTCAGACGAGGATGTTAAACAATTTGAGTTTTTGAGGAGTTCAAATTTCTCTGTTGATTTCTCCCCTCTCATTGAACCTTATTCTGCACTTGCTGATCGACACTGCCCACTAAATCTTGCATCACCAGACGAGATGCATGACCGAATGTGCTTAGTGGTGGCGACACCAACCAGTGTGCAAGAGTTGTGTAACACAGTGATTGAAGCAAACACCCTCAAAGCAATGAGTTCAATCACGTTCGTAGTACCTTTAGTCGACAATTTCGACCTAGTCAAATTTAAAGACTGGAAGGTGCTAGCTGAATTCACATGTGCCCACAAGATGTGGACTCGAGTGGGTGAATCATGGGAATTGCGACGCCTGTCGTACAAATTCCATGTTTATCACAAACTTGGCTTATCGTCGTCGAGTCTGTTCACTCAGAAGAGTGGAGGCAATATGACGATGCAGTTCAAAGGACACCTAGCTGGTGCTCCCGTGAACGTACTTGCTGACACTGGAGGGGACGACTCTTTTGTTAGCCTTGGATTTACCCGCCAGGTTGGCTTGAAGTACGAGCCATCGAATGGCACAGTTGTTGTCGGTGACAACCGTACGGTACCCGTGATCGGTACTTGTAAAGCGAAAATTTGTATTCAAGGGTACACACAGAGTGTCACGTTGAAGGTACTCAACCTTCTTGACCTGTTTGACGTGGTGCTAGGCGATCCCTGGCTCCATGACAACAAGGCTCTAATGTGCTTTGAATCAAAGCGTTTGATCCTCCGAAAAGGACAACGCCGCTTTACGTTGATTCCGAGTACGGAATTATCACCGACCCGACTCAAAGTCCATGCCAGCTTGTCTACAATGCAGGTCAAGAGACGTATTCGACAAGGTTGTCGATACTTCTTGGCTCAGCTGTAGAAAGTGGAGGACGAAGTGACGGAAGACATGCCACAAGAGATCATATCTCTATTGGCGGAGTTCTCGGATGTGTTCCAAGATCCACCGGCTGGGCTTCCACCAAAAAGACACATGGGCCATACGATTCCGCTGCAACCGGAGGCGACCCCTCCGTTCAGACCCAAGTATCGCCTTAGTCCAACAGAAAGGCGAGAGGCCGAACGCCAAATCAAAGAGTACCTCGCAAAAGGGTGGATCGAGCCCAGTAGCTCACCGTACGGTACGTCGATCCTTTTTGTGAGCAAGAAGGACGGTGGTTTACGTATGTGCGTGGATTACCGGGCATTGAACAAGCTGACAGTGAAAAATCAATTCCCCTTATCGCAGATTGAGGACCTTTTCGACCAACTCCAAGGCGCAAAAGTATTCTCGTCCTTGGATTTGTCTCAACGGTACCATCAAATCCGCATCACGGAAGATGATGTACCCAAAACCGCGTTTTGAACGCACATGGGACACTATCAGTTCCGAGTGTTATGCTTCGGGCTTACAAATGCCCCGGCAACCTTCCAAGGAGAAATGAATCGAACTTTCGCCAAGCAACTCGGACAGTTTGTCTTGGTTTACCTGGATGACATCCTGATTTTCTCCAAATCAATGGAAGAGCACATACAACATCTGCGCGAAGTTCTCGCAATCCTTCGGGAACAGAATTTCTATGCAAAAGTGAGCAAGTGCAAGTTTGCACAAGACGAGCTCGAATACCTTGAACACATCGTCGGCAAGGACGACATCCGTGTCAANGCCAGATTCGGTCTTTCCTCGGCCTTGCAAACTACTTTCGACGGTTTATGCAAGGGTATTCGACCCTGGTAGCACCGCTAACCAGGCTCACGCGAAAAGACGTGCGTTGGGAATGGACATCTGATTGCAAGAACGCTTTTCTCAAGGTCAAAGAGCTTCTCTCCACATCGCGTGTCTTAGCTCTTCCGGATCCATCGCAATCATTGGAGGTTCGATGTGATGCGTCGGTAGTAGGACTTGGAGCCGTCCTCATGCAGAATGGTCACCTAGTTGCGTATGAGAGCCGGAAGCTCATCCTCGTGGAAATGCGGTATACGACTGGGGATCAAGAGCTCCTTGCGGTAGTACACGCTTTCAAGATGTGGCGTTGCTACCTCAAGGGTGTTGAAGGGGGTGTGACAATCGTGACCGACCATAATCCATTGGTGTTTTTCCAAACGCAACCGAACTTGTCAAGATGACAGGCGCGTTGGAGCGAATACCTGAGTCAATTCTCGTTCACATGAGAATATTGGCCAGGACGCATCAATGTGGCCGACCCACTCTGCCGACAGCTTGTGGAAATTAAAGCAACCACCGAGGTCAATGGGTGTTTTATGGCCATTGCAACAGCAACCGTACAACCACCAGATCCCCCTGCACCTCTGCGGCAACCACCACGAGAGATTATCCATTACAACGGTTTTGTAAAGAGGATCCGGATGCGATACTGTGTGGATTCTTGGTTTCAAGACTCTCGAAATCTGGACAAATATGGCTTGGTGAAGGCCGCAGGAATCTTCTGGCATGGAGAACAATTTGTTGTGCCAAACTCGGGAGACCTTCGAGCAAAGGTTATCTCCCAGTTCCACGACCCGCTGGTCGTAGGTCACGTGGGACCCTGAAAGAGCGGACAGGCACTCTCGGACCACTATTGGTGGACAGGGTGGAGTGTCGATGTCCGTAGGTATTGCATGACATGCGACCCATGTCTTCGGAATAAGGCTAGTAACAAGAAGCCTGCTAGACTCCTCCAGCAGCTTCCCATTCGTGGGACTCCATGGGAGTGCGTCAGCATGGACTTCATTACTGGTCTTCCGAACACGGCCCGTGGCCATGATGCAATACTATTGGTTGTGGATCTTTTGACAAAGATGACACACTTCATTCCTACAACCACTGACGTGGACGCAGAGGAGACCGCTCCTCTCTTCTTTGAGGGTGTCGTAAAGTACCACGGCTTGCCATTGCGCATTATCTTCGATCGAGATAAAAACTTTGCAAGTAAGCTCTGGCAAAAGATGCACGAATAATTTGGCAGTGAGTCGCAAATGTCGACAGCATTTCACCCTCAAACGGACGGACAAACAGAGCACATGAATCGCATTCTAGAGCAGATGATCCGCATGTACGTGAACCCTGCCATGCATGATTGGGAAGAGTTCCTAGCACCGGCAGAGTTTGCGGTGAACAACTCGGTGAACGAGTCCACACAGTTCACACCGTTGGTGTTGAACATTGGTCGGCATCCAGTGGTACCCTCTTCATTGGTGAAGAGTGGGAGTACAGGAGGGCAGGTCCCTTCTGCTCAAGCCTTTGCCGAGCGCATCCACTCCTTGTTACAGGAGGCAAAGGGTCACCTTCAAGCAGCTCGGCAGCGACAAAAGGAATATGCCGACAAAGGTCGCCAAGCGGTCTCGTTTGACATCGCTGACAAAGTGCCGCTTAGCACCAAAAACCTTCAACTGAAGTCGCGAGGGGCAAGAAAACTTCTACCGAAGTGGATTGGGTCGTTTCCTATTGTGGCAAGCATCGGGCCAGTGGCATACGGATTGCTACTTTCGCTGAGTATGAAGATACATGACGTGTTTCATGTGAGCCTGATGGCTCCATACACGGCAGAAGGAACCGTTCAGCCACCGCCAGCAGTCCTCGCTACCGACGGCCAATACGAGGTCCTTCGCCTACTCCAGCACCGAGAGCGTACTCTTCGGTCGTGCGTTGTCAGGGAGTACCTCGTTCATTGGGCCGGTTTTGGACCTGAACAGAATTCATGGGAGCCCGAACCTCGGTTGCCCACAGGGGTGGTCAACGAGTACTGGAGCGAGCTTGCAGCTCGCACAGATCGACGCGTGGCAGGAGGTACCACCTGAACGCCGAAAAGTGAACAACATTCCCACAGGGTAGCATTCATGGACAGCGACCATAGGAGGTTGGGGACGCCCAACATGGTTGTCGCGCGGACGCTCCAGCCTAAAGGGGGGAGGCCGCTAGCCGTGCTGACCTACAAGCTGCAGCTGAGGTCTAAGTACCATGCACGTATTCATGTCTAGCTGGTGATTGAAATTGTTTATTTTCTTTCACAATGTTGATGACTCACTGACTGACAATCCTACTTGTTGTTCATGAACCGGGACGGTTCATAATAAGTGGAGAGGAATGTAGCGGGAGGGCCGGTTTGGCCCTCCCACCTCGCTGAAGCGAGGGGTGGTTACGCACCACCCCTCGCGTCAGCGAGGGCTGGCCGGCGGCCATCACTTCGCTGGCCGCCGGCCAACTTGCTGCCGGCCGGCTGGACGGCCGGCGGCCGGCCAAGTGACCGGCCAGCCACCGACCGGCCAGCCACCAGCCGCCGATCGCGGCCTCAGCCCGATCGGCGGCTGAGAGGCCACGAGGGCCTCGAGGGCGAGGCCTCGTGGCCTCGTGCCCTTGCCCCCCTTGCCCTCCTTGCAAAAACAAGCAAGCGAGGACAAGGGATAGGGGAAGCGAGGGTGAGGTTGAGAGAAAGCTGGCGCGAAATCGCCAGCGTGCCTTGCACGCGACGATTTTGTGCCAGAACGGCAATCGAAGTTCATTCTCGACGAACTTTGACATAAAATAAACAAAATAACTCATGCAAACACACGAGTTCGAGGTATAAAAACCCCCGGTTTGGGTCCCAAAACCAGGGGTTTGGTTAAAAACGGAAATGGGCCTCCGGAGACTCAAAGTATTCGAGTCTCCCTGCTCTGGGTTGTTGATGACGATTGCCCCTCAGTCTTGCAAAGGGGGTAAACCCCTGACACAGACTGAGAATGCCATTCTGCGAACTCCGACGACGACTTTAGAGCAGGAGCTGGAGGCTCAGCCCGTTACATTCTCACACGATGAAACATGACCCGAGCTTTGAGTCCCATTCTTTGTCACACGCTTGAACATGCTCTAGTGGACATTCGCTACTTTTTCCTTTTTCTCTGAAAACACAAAAACAGCATGATTTCTGAAAGGGCACACATAAATGTCACACTTCAGATGTGCACAAAAAACATCACTGTTTACAAAGAGACAACAATGTCATTTTTTGGCACACGGAGTGACCTACTTTATAAACATATTCTTGGACAGTATTCCCAACACCTGGTTTGAATGAATGCTCCTCACACACATCCAAGAGTGTCCCGTAACGATTAAAACTCTACTACCCACACATTTTCATGAGGGGAATATCTTCCTTGTATGTAATCATACGCGAATATTCATTACTATGGTGCCAGACATAATATCGTGTATGATCACATACAAGGAAGATCGTCCCCTCACAAGCTGCACGAAAAAGTGTAAGTAGTAGAATTCAAATTGTTACAAGGACACTCTTGGATGTGTGTGAGGAGCATTGATTCAACCAGTGTTGGGAATATAATCAAGGAATATGTTTAGAAAGTAGGTCACTCCGTGTGCCAAAAAAATGACATTTTTGCGTCTCTTTGTAAAAGGTGACTTTTTTGTGCACATCTGAAATTTTACATTTTTGTGTGCCCTTTCAGAAACCATACTATTTCTGTGTTTTCAGAAAAATGGAAAAAGTAGCGAATGTCCACTAGAGCATGTTCAAGTGAACGAAAAAGAACAGGACTCAAAGTTTGGGTCCTGTGTTGTCATGTAAGAATATTCAAGTGCTGAATTCTATCTTCACCAAAGGATCAGTTTTCTATTTTTTACAGCAAGAGAAAGTGCAATAAGTGACGAATACTAGAAAAATGTACATCAATGATCATGGTGCTGATGTGTCACAACCACAACGAACTTGACATTTTTGTGTGCCCCTCCGGAAAGTGACATGATCGTTTTTTTATATTTATGTGTGCCCCTCCGAAAATGTGACATTTTTGCGTGCCCCACAAAAAAGTTGACATTTTTGCGTGCCCCGCCAGAAATTTGACATTTTTGTGTACCCCGCCAAAATTCTGACATTTTTTCTTGCCCTTTTCAAAACCCTGCTAGAATTGCATTTTCCTCGGGTTGAACACCCGCCAAATCAACTTCCAAAAACTAGATCTGCCATATCCAGCACCTAAAAAAAAAGAGTGATGTATCCAGCCCGCTCGCCATGCTCGATCATCGACGTGCGTTGCTGACCAAGCATGGCAAGGAGGGTCATGTGACCCTTCTCAATTGAGCGAGAGTCGCTCAATTGCGGCTCTTGATCCCTCGCAAGATCGTTATCGGGCAATACTCTTTGATTCAGATCGTATTTCAATTGTCTATGTTCGACCTGGACAGGGTTTCTGTACTGTTCACATAGTGATGGGCTAGGAGGACCATTCACTATAGTATTCTTTTCTCTCTTTCCATTCTTGGGAAATCAGTCATAGTAAAAAGAAACAGGACCTAAAAATGCAAAGGCGCAACCCACTCTACATATGCACGTGCGAGGTGTGATATAGGCGACCTTAATGTACAATTTTTGGCGCATTTTGTTGGGTCTTTTTTTCTTGGGCGAAATGTCTCATATATCCGCGCAAGCGTGAACATAAGCCTGCCATATCCATTGACTTAAATTATAAGAATGGCATATCCACGGCGCTGACGATTACGTCGACGATATCCGTGCATGTTTGAATATCGTCGACGTATCCGGCAAAATGTCAGTTTTTCATCAGTATGGATATGGCGTCATTTTTATGGGATTTGAAATGACATTTTGTGTCCGAATTATAGGATTACGTCGTTGACAGTCGTCACCTCCGACTATTCACATTGTTGACATCTACAAGTGACTTTGGTTATGGTGCTTTTAGTACGTCGTCGACCAATGACGTCCCGTCTTTTCAAGTATACTTCGAGGTCCCCAAAGTTCTTGTCATCGCAAATTTGGGGTTACTATTTCGGCATAGAGACACCCGAACGGACTATCCATCCTTGTTTATGTACGACCCTCTTCGACGAACACTACCTTTCATTGCGGGAGTTGACATATGATGTCGTGCCAGTCTGGCAGAAGCCTCGCTGGTAGGTTGGACATATGTTGACCAATGTCCGCGTCGTCCAGGCGCATGCTTCGATGTCGATACATCGAAGTGCATGCGGTCGAGGTATCGTGTTCTCCGAGGACTGTATTGTCCTCACAAAGAGAAGTGCCTTGTGCCACGTGCGCAATGTGACACGAGTCATGTTGTCTATTGTTCACAGCTTCGCTACCGTTGGGTGCACCCTCTCGTGAGCTCTCAGTCAATGTTGTGGACTGACTGAGAGTTGCCTGCTTGCGCCGTCGTAGCTCTCGTGAGCGGCAGAGGGACCGCAGCTATGGCGGACGATTTTGCACCTGGTGAGAATGGGCATATCGTGTATTTAGTCATGGAATATTTTACTGCATATCCACTTCGAAGATGGCGGCACAACTCAGCTGGGCACAGAACCGTAGACGTCGCTCCCATGGCCCACCTCCGGTCACACCATCACGAGGGACCCCTTCAACGGTGCACAAGCAGCTGGGACGAGCGTCTCTGTCCCAAGTCCAAGTTTAGGACGAGGAATTGGAGCGTGAACAGCAAGCCGCTGTCCAATTTATCTCCCCTGAATATGTTACAAACAGCACTCTACGTCTCAGTCGTGGGGACCATGGCCATGGTAATGAATGGCGGTTGGTTGTGTACGAGAACACTGTGGTTGACTGTCGCGCTGTTTGTAACTGACCCTTGTTTTTTGTATGTTTAGGCGTACAGGGTCCTCGGATGATGAGCCGGATGATGCGACCCCCAAAAGGCGTAAGACAACAGATAAGTTCCCGCCCGGCATGGTGTTTCCCACAATGGACGAAGCACGGGCTGCAGTTGACGACTACGCCATAGCCAACCGCATGACCGTGTGGTGGCTTCGGAGTGAGAAGACTCGTTTTGAGGCACGTTGTGGACAGTGGAAGGACAAGAATTGTCCGTGGTTGCTGAAGGCGCATGTGGACGCAAAGCATGGCAACGTTGTCGTTAGCCAGCTCGTTGACGGCCATCACTGCGTGCCTGGCACAGGCTGTGGTGACCCTGCAAAAACAATGATGGGTGAGTCAGCAGATTGCGTCCACGTTAAAGCGCAACCCCACGTCCAATGTCAAGACACTGGAGGCCGTCGTCAGGAAGAGCACTGGCAAGAAGGTGGACAAGAACACCCTCTGCCGTGCCCGCTCCAAAACTCAGGAGCGGATAATGGGCCCCAAGGACAAGGCATGGTCACTGTTTCCTGTTTACTGCGAGGAGGTACATATAGCTACTTCTTTTGTACCAGTTTTCATGCAGTGCTGCTCGTTATATCCCACTGCCGGTCCAACTGTTGAATGTGTTCTTTTCTAACTACAACTCATGCGTGTGGATCCCGACACCCACACGGTCGTGGAGGCCACCATGGACGGGGTCTTCCATAGGGCATTTGTTGCCCCTGGTGCAACTGTCCTTGGTTTCCAACACTACCGCAGGCTTCTAACCATGGACGGGACGCACCTCAAAAACGGCCATAAGCAGGTTTTACTCATCTGCCAATTGTTTTATGCAAACGACAACGCGGTGCCGATGGCATGGGCGATGGTGAGCGGGGAAAACGATGACAACTGGAAGTGGTTTTGCTTCCGCTTGTCTCTGGCTTACCCTACTGCTATGCAGGAAGGCATGGTTGTCATAAGCAACCGCAACAATGGTCTGCTGAACACGGTGGCCGAGAAGGGTGGAGCCCAGCACAGCTACTGTGCGTACCATCCGCGGGAGAACGTGCGGCACAAGCATGGCAAGCAGGCGGGGTATTGGTTCTGAAGGTTGGTGCATGCACTGAAAGACGCGGAGTGGCAGAGGTGCGAGGAGCAGCTACGCCGAGTCTCTACACGTGCGGCAATCATGCTGTTGGGTGCCAACGGGGAAGGCGGGATCCCGAGGGAGCATTGGAGCAGGTTGTACAGCCCCGTTGGACAAGGCAGGCACAGCACGTCCAACGCCGCTGAATCATTCAACGCAAGAATCGTTGAGATCCGCAAATTGTTCCCCTTTGACTGTTTTGTGACATTGTACACTTGGGTGCAGCGGCTACTTGCAGACCGGCGGAAGTTGAGCAAGTGTGTGAAGGGCCAGTTTGCACCAACACCGGAGAAGCACATGCTGAATGCGTCCGTCAGCAGCGCGGACTACGACGTGGAGGAAGAGGGCCCGCACTCGACTACGGTGACAGGGCCGAGCAACCGTCCACGGTGGGTGAACGTGCAAGACAAGACGTGCACATGTGGTGCGTGGAAGGAGTGGGGGCAGCCGTAGGTGCATGCATGTACGTTTATGATTTGCAGGGGGCTGGTGGACGTGCATCACACACGCATGGTGTACCGGAGAACATACAACCATCCCATGCCAAGGGTGAATCCCGTCCACCTAAAACACCCAAGAGACAAGGAGTGGCGGCAGCCGGGTCCAAAGCGTGGACCAGGTCGTCCAAAGAGTGCAAGGTGGGAGTGGGAAGATCGGCGCAAGAAGAACTACATCTGCCCCCAGATGGTGTGGTGTGAAAGGGCACACGAAGAAGAAGTGCACAAACCCTCCTGTAGTCAGTGGTGTGGCAGCAGCAGTAGCAAACGCCCTGCTGTGTCGACTAGAACACACCAACGCTGCCATCGCAGCAAAAACAGCAGCCGGACGCTTTCCCGGCGTACCTACTGGTGAAGGAGGGGCTACCAGAGTCACTAGAGCCAACCCATTGACCGGTGGGACAGTGGGAGGTGCTGAGGACACAGAGGCGGGCGCCATTGGGACCGGCTGGGTAGCTGCACGGGTGGGAGAACGTAGGGCTGCAACCGTCACTGCACACATGCAAGGACCAGGCCTTGGCGGGATAAACACTGCAAGAGCTACAATAGCGGCAGCAGCTGCTACAACACTTGGGCAAGCTGGTGCCACAGGTGGACGCGCAGCAGTAGCCGCAACTGCACACACAGTGGGAGGTGCTGTAGCAGCAAGTGGTACAAGTGTAGGACCACAGTATGATCTAGAGAACGACAACACATATGACTCTGGTGAAGAGGAGGTCTACGACCCCGAGAGGTACATTTTGGAGGACTCAAACGAGGAGGAAGAGGACGAGGACAGGTACGAGGACCTAAGGGACCAGAATGAGTGGGAGCGTCGGGAGGAGATGTACCAAGAGGTAGCAGCCGTGCAGGATGCCTGTCTCGTAGAAGACCATTGGGACGTCGAACCCGACGACGTGGAGGACAAAATCTACATGTAAGTTGTGTTATTGTGCCTACCACACATGTCACCATTGTTCTTTTCCTACATAGTGTGTCTATTACTTGGTTCTTGCACCTAGTGCTAATGTTCTACCAATTCTCTTTGAAGGTGACAGAGCTTCCAAGACTGTTTAGAGCAAGCAAGCAACTATGTGGTGCGGCCGAAGCATGGCAAGACAGGCTGCAAGTACTGGAAGACATGGAGGGACGGGTCAGACATCTTGTGGCCCAACACATGGGGATGTCCCTACATCAATAGTGGTGATTGGTACAGGACCATGTCATGGTGGAGCGGGTCAGGCATGAAGTGGCCCAACACGTGGGGAAGCCCCTTCTTCTGTAGTGTTGTTTGCCAGAGGACGTAGTCATGGTGGGACGGGTCAGGCTAAGTGTGGCCCAATACACGGAGAAGCCCCTGAGGCTGTTGGTGTCCTCATTTGTTGTTCAGTTGGACATGTGTGCATTTAATTTGGAAGAAGTATTTCCTCCATGTCCATGTCAGCTGGGTATATTGAGCAAGTTTTCCCATAATAAATGACGCTATATCCATGGATGCAGTCTGACAAGTATTTGAAGAAGAAGCCACGCTCATTCTTTCTCTTCTTTCCATGTTCTTTGCTTAAGTTGGTGTCCTTTGTTCAACACTTGGCTGCAAGGCTGAGCAAAGTGACTATGGAACATGCTGACTGCACAATGGGACAGCCAGTAGTCCTGTCCTTTCTGGCTGAAGTATGCACCACGTATGTATTCTTCAAGTTGTGGCCCAGTGGGGGACGTACACAAGTGACCAAAGTGTACTACTGCACATGTCCATCACAAGAAGACTCTTCAACTGCTTCAAATGGTGAAGTGGAAGAGAACGAGGAGGCCAATGACACTTTTTATGATGTTGACAGCAACACGGAGTACAAGGACTGTGCTGAAGACTTCGACGTTGAGGAAGCCGAAGACTGCTGCCAGCCAGGCCAGTTGTGTCCAGTTTGCGACATAATAAGTTGGCTGTATTCCCTTCCACCCCCAATTAGGGAGTGGATAGTTAGTGGACGTCCATGAGGACATTACAAAAAATGTGACATTGACGGTTGTTTCATGTTCCCACTGCAATGTTCCTTTTCCCAAACTATTCTTATTAGCCCTTTCAATAATTGAGACTAATGTTATAAAGCTGTGCATGTGTCCCTATTTGCCATTTGTAACAAGGTATTCATCAATGAAATAGTTTACTCTTAATGTGTGTGAATACGGAATTTACATTTGGCGGAGGAACGTAATCATCAAACCAGCGGTACCTGGGTATGAATGAAGGCGGTATTATTCGTCCATCTACAATGCTCATACTCTTGTGCTATGATGCTTGTAACATGTAGTCCGAGTTTGAGCCCGTAACCAGCACGGAACATAGCTTATTGGACACGTCATCATGCTTGCACCGCACGATGCCGTGGCCGTCGCTGTATTGCGGTGATGTCAACGTCCAATTAGCTCGAATGCTACATTCATGCATTGTTCGTTAGAAAACGACAGCACGACAGTCTGTCAGGCGGATACGCGGATGAGGCAAAATCGCACACAGTACCCGCTCGGCCAACTGGGGAGCATTCGTCATGGGCCGACTTGCCATTTCTCCGAAAATGGACATAGCGTAGTAAAATGAAAACCCGTTGGATAATGGCGTTCACATATGAAACGGCTCGTGTGTGTCGTGGATAATGGCCAGTGTGGTGGACATCACGTTGTTAAAGTTCTGTCCTTTGGATATGGCGTGGTTATTGTGCGACATCTGGACACCGCGGTAGATATCGGGAATTCTGTGGGTATATGGTCACTCCCCCATTTTTTCTTTCGGCCATGTTTTTGAATAGTCGCGTCTCGGCATCGTCATCCATACTGGCCATAAAGTGTTGCTCGACATCGGATTTGGTCATAATAGACTACAGTCCGCAACCTGCCTGATTGTTCAAGCCATAATCAAGCGCGCTCTCCAATGTGGTCATGAAGACGGCCGACGGGAAAAGGATCACGCGAGCCAGCAATATTGAATAAAGAAGCCTTCTAAACACTCGGTGATCTCATGAAGCCTTTCTCAATATCAAAGGCACAAAGGTGTACATAAAAGGTAAAACATTAGCCTTCGAGCATGCTAAAAAAGATGAGAAAATAGAATTGGAATGTTAAAATAAAGTGAAACTTTGCATTGTGAAACCTAGAATAGAATATGGAAATTGAAATCTAATTATTCACCAGTCAATGGGTCAAAACATTCAGTAAAATCATCTTCCACATGAATAAATTAATAAAACAAATCAAATAACATAGAAATGTAAATTATGTACATATCATTTAACATCTTCCCCTAAGTTTTGTTTCTCTCTCTCCTGCCTTTCTGGCTTGGATTTAGAAAAATACAAATATTAATCTTCTAAGGCGGAAAATCCTACATTATTCATTAAATTTCATTTTAATATCTTGATTCAGAATAAAAATTGTTTCATGAAAAGGTGTTAAACATCAACATTTGTGTGATAACTTAAACTCTAAGCACATGGAGAGGTAGGAATAATACTTATGTAAACTTCCTTCCTCTCCATGTGTGTAACAAAATGCCCCTATTGTTCTGGCATACTCGGGGCCTTGTCCGAATTCTGGGGGCACGTGGGCCTTTTTCCGATTTTCGGAAATCCAGGTCGCGGTCGAGCTCACCCCCGCTTGACCGCCCATGCAAGGAGGAGGAGGAGAGCGCAAGCGAGCGAGCAAACGAGGTGCTACTTTGCTAGCGCCTCGCATGGTATTCTGAACATGCCATGTAAGGGTGACTTCTCCCCCTCGGCGCATATTGTGTGAATTATGCTATGCACCGAGGGGTTGTCGCGGAGACAAGCCCCCGACAACATGTGCGATAAAAAACGGGAGCAAAATCGGTGACTGCGACCGTGCGAAGGTCGCAGTGCTTCCAGTGGCATGCGGAAGAGGACGACAGCATTCACCATCGGGAGGCGTCAAGCTAACGCGGCGGCTCGCCAGAAGACAAGATGGACCGTTGATCCAGACGATCGACAGCAAGGCACTTCTCGCACTAAGCGTTAGGTGCAAGTAGGGCACCAGGTAAAGGTGCAAGTAGGGCTCCGGTTTCAAGAGCAAGTAGCTTGTTGTAGCAAGCTAGGAGAGGAGCAAGCTAGGGCCAGTACTAGCCAGCCGGACAGTATAAATACCCTGTACTCAGTTCAGTCTCAAAAACCTGTATTTTCCAGCTCTAGCTTCCAGAATTCTCCAAGTCTATGTTTCTGCTGCGACTATGCTCTCCACACACCAAGGATTAATCTTCAGAAAGAACCCACTCTCACATCTGGTATCAGAGCTAGAGCCACACGTTGGGCAGAAGCGCTACCAGAGCTCTACCAACTTCAAGGAGCAAAGGCACGTACGACGCTGGACAACGTTGAGGCTGATTGAGAGGGAGGTTACTGGACCAAACTTCGAATCCCACACACGAGCTAACCTCTAGAATTTTTTCTATATTTCCAGAGTGCCCACGCGGCTAACCGTGCGCATGCGGGAGACGATGGCTGACTCTCACGCACTTTGAAGACGTCTAACTTTCATCACGGCCTGCTAAATTGCTGTCATTTTTTTTCGATTGCTGCACAAACGCTGCCAATCTTTTTTTTAAGGATCTTCAGCGGCTAAAAGTTATGAAGAGCCATGGAGCAGGTCCTATAGTAGATCGTAGAGAAGCTAGGAGCCCTCAAGCTGGAGAATGAGCGGCTCGATCGGTAAATGCCTGACCTACGGGAGGGGATTGACGCTGGACAGGTTCGGGCGGCCAGGTCAAGGAGTCCGCCAAGACCAAAGCCAAAGACTCCAGAACCGATCAATCCCTCAGTCAAGAGTGTGAGCATACAGACCTGGTTGTTTACAATGAATAATTACTTTGGGGCTCTAGGTCACCCTCTAGAGGACGATGATGTGTGTGTGTGTGTGTGTGTGTGTGTGTGTGTGTGTGTGTGTGTGTGTGTGTATGTGTGTGTGTGTATGTCATTCACGATGACACTGTTATGCGGAGCAGCATTGGAGTGGTGGAGGTAGCTGAATATGCTAGCCACTCGAGTTGGAGGTGGGAACACAGCTGTGCAAAATGCTGTGTTGTGGTAACCATGCGCAGGGCAAGCTGAAGCTCGCGTACAGACGATATGGGAGCAGTTTGAGCAAGCCATCAGAGATCAGTTTGATCTCGTGAATGCCTGCATGGTTGCCCGTAACAAACTGAAGCAGATCTGCTTGGTGGAAGAGTACACACGTTGTTTATAGGCGTTATGCTTGGAGATAAACGACATGAGCGAGCTGGAGATGGTAGACAAGTACCATGACGACTTGAAGGCATAAATCTAGCGCATGTAGGTACTAAGTGGCATCACAGAGTTCCACGCGATGGCAGCCACTACTGAGCGTGTTGACATGCTACGCAACCATCGAGGGGGGTTTTGTGAGAAGCAGGAGCATTTACAATGTCGAGCACAGCACCAACAAACCGACCCCATGAAGATCGATTTAGTGCAAGGAGGCCAGCAGGAGAGCAAGCCGTGTGGTGGGAATTGTTGGATCTGCGGGAAGCATGGGCACCACAAGAAGGACTACAAGAAGAAGCAACAGGGGAACGGCAACCAACAGGGTGTGGCGGACGACCAACAGCTCGATAAGCTTTGTCCGCATCAATGAACACGAGCCTCAAAAGTCCTTCAACAAGTAGGGAGCTGCTTAGTGTATTGTTATGGAGCCAAGAAAGCAGGAGCATTGGTTGGTTCTCCAGATAGCGAGGGGTGCCAGACTTGCTGGGAGATTAAAGTGAAGCTGGATTGTGGCGCGTTGCACTCATTTTTCAGCGACGATCTTGCAAAAAGGCTAGGGCTTGCACGGCTACCTGGGAAGCCAACGAAGGCCAAGTTGGTACAAGGAGAGCAAGAGTGCAGAATGCCTCTCAAGCCTATGAGCGGCCGTCTGGACAAGCTGTCATGCGAGGTGAACTTTCGCATGTGCCCGATGGGTACCTATGACATCATTCTAGGGCGTGACTGACTGCACCGGTGGAATCCTGCTATGGATTGGGTGTGTAGCCAGGCAAAAGTGAAGAAATGCGGGGACAAAATCCTTTTGCCGCTATGGTTTGAGGAGGACTCCAAGGGAGACAAGATGTCGTAGCTGAGCTATGTGTAGTTGAAGCACTGTGAGTGCAAGGGGGACCAAGTGTACCTTGTGTGGATGCGGCAAAAGGTAGTAGTTGAAGAGGTAGAAGTTTTGGCAGTAGAGCCAACATAATAAGAGGGAGAGTAGCAAAAAGCACCAGTAGTAGAGCTGTTGCGAGGCATCTAGGGAGTGTTAGACAGCTACGGTGATGTGTGTCCTGCTTAGGTGCCAAAGGGTTTACCACCGAAGCGCGACATCGACCACACAATTGATCTAGTTCCTAGAGGAACTCCAACGGTGTGAGCTGCTTATCGCATGAGCGATAATGAGCTGGGTAAGCTGAAGAAGTAGTTGGAGGAGCTGACAAAGGAGGGGTTTATCAGACCTTCTGTGCCACCGTACCCTGTACCAGTCCTCTTTGTATAGAAGAAGATGGTGAAGCTGCGGATGTGCATGGACTATCGCGCACTGAACAACGTAACGACCAAGATCTGGTACCCACTGCCAAGGGTCAAGGAGTTATTTGACCAACTGAGGGGAGCGCTGTACTTCAGCAAGATTGATCCAGATTGCGGAGCAGGATGTGTAGAAGGCGGTGTTTTGGATGCGTTACGACCATTTTGAGTATTTCATGATGTTGTTTGGGTTGACCAACGCTCTTCCAACGTTCATGAGCCTATTGAACAAGATCTTCCACCCTCAGTTGGACCAGTTCATGGTGGTGTTCCTCGACGACATCCTCATCTACTCCCGAACTCTGGAAGAGCCTCAATAACACTTTTGGTAGGTGCTAGACATTCTTTGAAACGAGAATCTGTTTATGAAGCTCTCCAAGTGTGAGTTTGAGAACCAAGAGATGAAGTTCCTCAGGCACATCGTGAGCGGCAAGGGTCTCCGCAAGGACCCAAAGAAGGTGGAAGCCGTGAAGCAAAGGCCAACACCAAAGTACGTACGTGACATCTAGGTCGTCCTGGGGTTTCATCAACTACTACCGGAAATTCATGTGGGGGTATGCAAAAAAGGGTGCACCGTGATGCATCTTCTGAAGAAGGATCACCAGTGGGAATGCGGCAATCAGGAGTAGAAGAGCTTCGAGGAGCTTATGGCTACAATTTGTGACACTCTGGTCCTGGTGCATCTTGATCCATCCAAGGAGTATGTCATGGTGACAAAAGCAAACGACTATGCCATTGGGGCGGTGCTTATACAGGATCATGGGAAGGGGTCGCAGCCCATTGTGTAGGCATCGCGCAAGCTGCAAGGTGTAGAGCTGAATTACGTAATCCATGAGAAGGAGATGCTGGCGGTGATCTATGCATTCAAGCACTAGAGGTGCTACCTTGAGTTGCGGTGCTGCGTAGTCTTCACGGATCATTACACCCTGAAGTACCTGAAGATGCAGCGGAATCTCTATCACCGAAAAACTCGCTAAGTGGAGTTTTCGGAAGGAAGGTTTGACTACGAGATGCAGTACAAGCCTGGGAAGGTGAACCCGAAAGATCCTCTGTCAAGTAGGCCGGACTTGAGCCTCAATGCAATCTCAGTGCTGATGGGATCTCTAGTCATGCACAACTTGTCGAAGCATGGCTATGGCGTGGACGGTGAGTTCATGTGTGGTGCGCTGAATGACGCCACGTGGGATGGAGTGTACTAGCAAAGGGGGCAAGAGCAGTGGATTGTCGTGCCGGACAAGAGCACCATTAAAGCAGTTGTTGCTAGAGGAGGTGCATGACACCCACTACTCGGGTCACTTCCACTTCAACAAGACGCTCAAAGCCTTGGCACGCCAACACTGGTGGTCGTCAATGGAAACTGATTACCAGAGGGTTATGAGCAGTTGCGATGTGTGCCAACGCATCAAGGCACGGAGAACCAAGCCACCAGGGGAGTTGCAACCATTGCCTATACCAGAAAGGCCGTGGACAGACATCTTGCTTGACTTCATCAGCAAATTGCCTATGATGCAGTAGGGTAACAGCACGGTGTTGGTGGTGGTGGACCGGTTTTCCAAGCTGGCATATTTTGTCACATGTCCTGAGAGCATCACAGCTGCTGGGACAGCTCAACTCCTCTTCAGTTATGTCATCAAGCTGCATGGAGTGCCGCAGTCGGTGGCCTTAGATCGCGATCCACACTTCACTTCGCAATTATAAGGAGATCTCATGGAGAAGCTAGGCACACGGGTGCAACTGACCATGACAAACCACCCATGTAACGATGGACAGAGAGAGCGCATGAACCAGAATTTGGAGCAACTGTTGTGGAGCATGGTTCCACCGAATGGAGAGGGTTGGGAGGAGAAGCTCTGAGTGGCAGAGTTTGCCTACAACTCAGCGGTGTCAGCATCAACAAGACAGTCACCGTTTGAGGTGGTCTATGGCCACCATCCACTGAGCCCAACTGCCCTTGCTACGGGAACATCTCTTCCGGTAGTGCAGCAAATTGATGAAGGGTTTGCCACCACTTGGTGGCAAACGTGGACATGGTGCGGCAACGGCCGTTGAAGGCACAGAAGTAGCAGAAGGAGCAAGCGGATAAGCATCGCTCTGCGGAGGAGATCCAAGTGGGAGATCAGGTGATGCTGAACTCTGGTAACCTGCAGCTGATGTGAGTTGGGAGTCCTAAGTTGAAGCCGCGATGGATGGGTCTGTTCCAAATTCTAGAGAAGCAGTCGGTTGTCTCCTACAAACTGGAACTGCCAGCTCACTAAACCATCCATCTGGTGTTGGATATCTCCGTGCTTCGAGCCTAGCGCAACCCCAACACCTTCTTCCAAGGTCGCGGGATTGCTCAACCTCCTACTTTCCAGGTTGAAGGAAGTGAGGAGTTTGAGGTGGAGAAGATTGTGGCGGACTGCCATAGGGGACGACGGCGAGACTTTCAGGTGTAGTGGAAGGGGTACCCGGCAGAGCACAATTCTTGGGAGCCAGAGGCCAACTTCCACGTTGGAGATACCGACACTGTTCTTCAAGAGTACCTCAGGTGCGTTGGGACATCGCGCCTCCGACGGGGGATATAAAAGTAACAAAATGCCCCTAGTTTTCTGGCATACTCAGGGCCTTGTCCGAGTTTCGGGGGCACATGGGCCTTTTTTCAATTTTTAGAAATCGAGGTCACGTTTGAGCTCATCCCCGATTCGCCGCCGATGTGAGGAGGAGGAGGAGGAGAGCGCAAGCGAGCGAGCAAGCAAGGTGCTGCTTTGTTTTCACCTCAAATGGCATTTCGAACACGCCATGCGAGGGTGACCTCCCCCTTGGTGCATAGCATGTGAATTACGCTATGCGCCGAGGGGTTGTCGCGGAGGCAAGCCCCCAACAACATGCGCGGTCAACAGCAAGAGCAAAATCGGTGACTGAGACAGTGCGACGGTCACAGTGCTTCCGGTGGCGTGCGCAAGAGGACAATCACATTCACCGCAGGGAGGCATCAAGCTAACACGGCGGCTCGCCGTGAGACAAGATGGACCATCGATCTTAACGATCGACGGCCAGGCACTTCTCGCACTAAGCGTTATGTGCACGTAGGGCACCAGGTAATGGTGCAAAGAGGGCACCGGTTTCAAGAGCAAGTAACTTGTTTTAGCAAGCTAGGAGAGGAGCAGGCTAGGGCCAGGATTAGCCGGCCGGACAGTATAAACACCCTGTATTTTGTTCAGTCTCATTAACATGTATTTTCCAGCTCTGTCTTCCAGACTTCTCCAAGTCTATCTTTCCGCTATGACTGTGCTCTCCACACACCAAGGATTTATCTTTAGAGAGTACCCACTCTCACAATGTGCTTATAGTTTAAGTTATAACACAACTGTTGATGTATAACACCTTTTTATGAAACTATTTTCATTTTGAATCAAGATTTCAAAATACAATTTCATGTATTACCGTACTACTACATGAAAGGTTGGGAATTTTGTATTCTAATTACGAAATAAAGTGTGTTTGGGCTATGGTATTTATGCACAAATGCAAAATGTGTGGGCTGATTTCCACACAAACACAAAGTAATTTGTATGTTTTCTGTGTTCAAACTTAGAAGGAGCATGGTTATGACACCTCAAATTCACATAGCCAAAATATACCTCCTGGTGCGCTCGCTCCTGGTGCAAAGGGGCTGGACTAAATGCCATATCACGCATGTGAACTGGCCGCTCTCATGCGAGCGGCCAGTCCACGGCTGAGGTCACGGGCTACTCAGCCTTGACTACGCAAATCCGTGCGGTCAAGGTCAAGCAGCTGACCATCTGCAAGGAGTTGAACATGTTACACCAGAGAATTATAAGGGCCACAACCACAGCTAGACCCCAATTTCACTCAAATACAATATAAGCTGCCGTATTTCCACAAAAATAGAAAAAACGTAAAAAAAATTTTAAAAACCTTTTAAGTGACAGCACAATATAGAAGATTTTCCGCATTCGAACATTTATATTTTTATTTTTCCAAATCCAGACCAAAAAGGCATGAGAGGGAGAAAATAATCTTAGGGAAACATATTAAATGGTATATATATCATTAATATGTCCATATTCATTACGTTGTTTCATGAATTTATGCATGTGGAAGATTATTTCACTTAATCTTCTCACCCATTGCAGGATGACTAATATCATTTCAATTTCCATAACCTATTCTAGGTTGCACAATGCTTTGAATATCCTTAATTATCTCACTAAAGTTCCACTTTTTTATTTTGATTCTATTTTCTCGTCTTTTTTAGCATGCTCGTAGGTTAATTTCTTACCTTTCATGTACATCTTTGTGCCTTTTGATGTTGAGAACTGCTTTATGAGATGACTGAGTGTTTAAAGGGCTTCTTTCATCAATATCGCTGGCTCGCAGGATCCTTTTCCTGTTGGTCGTCTTCATGGCCACGTTTGAAAGGAGGAGCCAGCGCACACTTGATTATGGCTAGAACAGTCAGGCAGGCTGTGGATCACAGTCTCTTATGACCAGATTTGCTATTGAGCGACACTTTATGGCCAATATGGATGGCGACACCGAGACGCTGCCAGATTTCGAAGGATGTTAAAAAACATGGCCAAACAAAGAAATGACCTTTTTGTTGATCATCAATGGCTTCGTCCACGGCCAAATGCAAAAACCCACGCTCTAGAAACAGGGACGTGGATGAACAAACACCATCGATTTCAAGGGAGTTTGATTGCAAACCTTCCTCTATCTAACATGACACCGGATGGAATGGTGAAGTCATCCAGCGTGACACTAGATGTGTGAAAAAATGACAACCTGACTTCAACCTCATACCCATCCCCTTCTTCCATGGTATCCATTGCCTACCAAAAAAGTTGTAAGATTTTGACGATTAAATGGGCTAAAGACTATGAGGGAGGATTTCTAAGTTGTCCCATTCTCGTAAAAATATCTTTAACCTACCCCCATTCTAAGGATTATTCCAAGGTCAACCCCATTTTGCTTCTTTAGTGAATTATCTCCATATTCCCAGTTTAAATGAAACTTTTCTACTACCTTGCCCCCAATTTCAATGAATTACCACTATTTTACCTAGACATGGGGGTGACCTAGTGATAAGATCAAGTACATTCTCGATGTAGAGATACTTTAAGAATTGGGAGCTACCTGGCGATAAGTGAATAAACTCAAGGGATATTGAAGATGGTCTAGCCAGAATTTGGACGATCTTGAGATAAGGCGAGAATTCAAGAAAGACAGACCTTCACAATCCAATGACAACTGAATATTGGGATCGCGTACATAAGAAATATATTATCTAAGTAGCCATAAATTATTACCAAAACAAGCAATAAAATGCCAAATTGCAACCATCTTTTAGTATGGACGTGGTCCATTTTGTCACTAACTTTGGAACCAAAATGTAGGCCCTCAGAAAGTGTAGTCCAAGGAGCCGAGCGACTGGCCGCCTTAGCCATGTTCACTGAGACGTGTCACGGCAAAACGGACAAGGTCGTTATAGGCCACAGTTCAAGATATGCAACATAATCCTACTCATTCCACGTGGTCTTGCCACATTAGAAACAGGACGCAGGCGAAGTTCTAGGAGTTCAAGAGTGATGCGATGGATTTTCCATCGCACTCCTTTTGTAATGCCCGTGTTTCTAGCTCCTGCACTTAGGTGGTTGTCAGAGTTCCTAGAATGGTGTCTTGAGCTCGCTTGAGGGATTTCCCTTCTGTGTCATTCTCAGAACAATTGTCATCAACAAACCATGCAAGGAGGCTTGAATACTTCAATTCTCAAGAGGCCCGTTTCTAATTTTACCTTGCCTCCTTGTTCTGGGCCCGAAAACAAAGGGGGTATTACCCCGAACTCGTGAGTTTGCATGAGATTTTTGGTTTTCAAACTTGCGTTTGTCTTAAAGGAACCTTGCTTTTGTGTTTTAAGTGTTTGCGTGAAATTGTCGCCTGCGAGGCATGATCGACACTTTTGCACCAACACTTTGCCTTTTTCTTCCCTCTCTCTTGCTCACGCCTATCCCTTGTCCTTGCTCCCTCTCAATGGCAAGGAGGCCAAGCAAGGGCAAGGGCATGAGGCCACAAGCCTCGCCCTTGAGGCCCTCTTGGCCTCTCAGCCGCTGATCGAGCCATTAGCTCGATTGGCGGCTGGTGGCTTAACGGTGGGTGGCCGGTTGGTCATCTGATTGGCTGTCGGCCACCTAGCAGGCCGACCACCAGTAGGCCGTTGGCCAGAGCGTGGCTGGCCACCGGCAAACCCTCGCAATGGTGAGGGGTGGTTACAAGCCACCCCCTTGCTATTACGAGGTGGGAGGGCTGAACCATCCCTCTTGCTACATTCCTCCCCACTTATTATGAACCGTCCCGGTTCATGTCTAACAAGTAAGAGTGTTAGATAGCGAGACGTCAACTTTATGAAAGAAAAACAATAATTTCAGTCACCAGCTAAACATGAACATGTGCACGACACTTGGACCTAAGCTGTAGCTTGTTAATCAGCACGGCTAGTAACATCCCCCCTTTAGGCTAGAATGTCTGCACAACAACCAATACTTGAGTACTTGAGTGGCTACGCATGAATACCGCCCTTCGGGAAAAGTTTTTCACTAGTGACGTGTTCAGGCGGTGACTCCTGTCACGTGTCAATCTGTGCGAGCTGCCTACTTGCTCCAGCACTCGTTGACCACCCTCATGGACAATTGAGATTTGGGCTCCCATGAGTTATGTTCAAGTCTACAGCCGGCCCTATGAACAAGGTATTCTCTAACAACCAACAACCGGAGTGTATGCTCTTGGTGTTAGAGTATGCAAAAAACCTCGTATTGGTTGTCGACAGTAAGGACTGCCATTGGTGGCTGAACAGTTCCCACTGCCATATATGGAGCTAGCAGGCTCCCATGAAATACGTCATGTACCTTCGTACTTGACAGAAGCAACAACCAGTATGCAACTGGGACGATGCGTGCAATGATGGAAAATGACCCAATCCACTTCAATAGAAGTTTTTGTGCCTATGGCAACTTCAACAGAGGGTTCTGAGTGCTAAGTAGTACTTTGTCACTGATGTCAAACAAGACCTCATGGCAACTTTAGTCAACACATGCCATTTGTCATTGCCGAGTAGCTTGAAAGTGACCCTTTGTTTCCTACAACAAGGAGTCATTGCCCTCGATAAAGGCTTGAGTAGAAGGAACCTATCCTCCTGTACTCCCATCCTTCACTAGTAAAGAGGCCACTGTAAGATATCGACCATTGTTTAACACGAACGGTGTGAACAGTGTGGACTCATTCACCAAGTTGTTCACCGTAAACTCTGTCGGTATTAGGAATCTGTCCCAGTCATTCATTGGCAGGGTCCACATACATGCAAAGCATTTGCTCTCGATTGCGGTTCATGCAGTGTGTCTATTCGTCGGTTTGAGGGTCAAATACTGTCGATATTTACGACTTGTTGCCAAAGTACTTGTACATGTTTTGCCAGAACTTAATAGAAATTTCCATCTCGATCGGAGATGATGCACAACAGCAAACAGTAGTACTTTAAAACAACCCCAAAGAAGAGACGAGCAGTCTCCTCTATGTTCACATCAGTAATTGTTGGAATGAGGTGTGTCATCTTCGTAAAAATATCCACAACCACTAGTATTACATCGTGGCCACGGGCCATATCTGAAAGACTTGTAACGAAGTCCATGCGGACGCACTCCCATTGAGTCCCAAGGATGGGAAGCTATTAGAGGATTCTAGCAGGCTTTTTGTTCCTAGCCTTGTGCAAAAGACATGGGTCGCATGTCATGCAATACGTACAAACATCAACACTCCATCCGGGCCACTAATAGTGGTTTAAGAGTGCTTGTTCAATTTTTGAGGTCCCACATGACCTCGACCGGCGGGTCGTGGAACTAGAAGATAATCTTCCGAGTCTGGTACAACAATATGTTATTTGTGCCAAGAATATTCTTGTGACCTTCTCGAATCCGTACTTGTCCACATTATGAGAGTCTTGAAACAAAAAATCCACACGATATCCAATCCGGGTCCTATTTACAAAGCTAAAAGGATGATCTCTCGGGATGATCCCCGTAAGGGTATGGGGGGATCTGTGTTTGCATTGTTGCTATCGAAAAGGCCATAGAACAACAACCAACCTCAGTGGTTTCTTTCATTTCCACAAGTTTTTGGCTTAGTGGATTGGCCACGTTGATGCTTCCTAGCCGATATTCCCATGTGAACAAGAATCGGCTCAGGTATTCGTTCCAACACGCCTGTCATCTTGACAGGTTTGGTTGCATTCTGAAAAGTACTAATGGGTTGTGGTTGGTCACAACTGTCACACTCCCCTCGGCACCCTTGAGATAGCAACACCACATCTTGAAAGTCTGTATCACCGTAAGGAGCTCTTGATTCCTAGTTGTGTACAACATCTTTGCAGGGATGAGCTTCCGACTCTCATACGCAACTAGCTGACTATTCTGCATGAGGACTGCTCCAAGTCCTGCTACCAATGCATCACATCTTAAGTTCCACGGATGTAATGGATCCGGAAGAGCTAAGAAAGGCGTTGTGGATAGAAGCGTTTTTAGATTGAGAAAATTGTTCTCATACACAGATGTCCAATCCAAATGCACGTCTTTTTGCATGAGCCTAGTTAGTGGTGCTAATAGGGTCAAATACCCTTGCATAAACCGTCTAAATAAGTTTACAAGGCTGAGGAAAGAACGAATCTGCCCAATTTTTTTGAAGTGGCCATACCACCACAACTTGGACCTTTTGTGGTTCAACACGGATGTTGTCCTTGCCGACTATTTTTCCAAGGTGTTCAAGCCCATCTTGTGCAAGCTTGCACTTGCTCAGTTTTGCATAGAACGTATACTCATTAGGGATTGCGAGTACTTCACGCAAATGTTCTATGTGCTCTTCCATTGATTCAGAGAAATTCAGGATGTTTTCCAGGTAAACAAAGACAAACTGACGGAGTTGCTAGGCAAAGGTTTGGTTCATTTCTCCATTGGAAGGTTGCCGAGGCGTTCGTTAGCCCGGAGCATAAAGCCCAGATTTTTTTGTGTCCCGTGTATGCTCAAAATACTATCTATGGTACATCATAATCTGTGATGCCGATTTGATGATATCCCTAAGATAAATCAAAGGTAAAAAATACCTCTATACATCCATCTGCAAGTTACTCTTTGATTTTGCACTTGGCCTTTTGCCTTTCTGCTGGACTAAGTCAACATATAGGTCTTAACAGAGGGGTCGCATCCGGTAGCAGCGGAATCATGTGGTCCATATGTCGTTTGGGTAGAAGCCTTGCCGATGGGTCTTGGAATACATCTTAGAACTCCACCAATAGAGATTTGATCTCTTGTGGTGTGTCTTCCTTCACAACATCCTCCACTTTCTATAGCTGAGCCAAGGGGTATTAACAACCTTGTCAAAAATGTCTCTTGACCTGCATCGCAGACAAGCTGGCATGGAATTTTAGTCGGATTGGTGACAATTTTGTTCTTAGAATCAATGTAAAGTGGCACTCTGCCTTTCAAAGAATCAAGCGCTTTTATTCAAAGCACATCAGAGCCTTGTTTTTAAGGAGTAAGGGATCACATACAACCACGTTGATTGGGTCTAGAAGGTTGAGTACCTTCCACGTGACAGTTCGTGTGTAACCTTGAATGCATGTATTTGCTTTAAAGGTATTTATCGTGGGTATCCGTACAGTTTTCACCGACGGTAACTGTGCCATTTGCTGGCCCGTACTTCAGGCCTACCTTTTTTGGAAAAGCTAAAGCTAACAAAGGACTCAACCCCTCGAATGTTAGCCAGTATGTTCATTGGAGCACCAGCTAGGTGTCCTTTGAACTGCATCGTCATATTTTACCTCCAATATTCTAAGTGAACGGGCTTGATGATGGCAATCAAAGTTTGTGATAAACACATTCCAATCTGTACGAAGGGCGCCATAAATCCTATGGTTCATCTTGTGGGTACATGTGAATCCAGCTAGCACCTTCCAGTCTTTGAATTGGACATGGTCGAAACCATGGACTAGAGGTACAGTGAGCATGATTTAACTCACCACTTTGAGAGTGTTTGCTTCAATCACTACATCATAAAACTCTTGCACAGTGGTTGGTGTCGTTACCACTACGCATTTTCTATAAAGAATCTTGTCTGATAATGTAAGGTTTAGTGGGCCTTTAAACACATTTTTAGTCGGTCAAAAAATGTAGATTGCGGTTCAACAAAGGGAAAGAGAAAACAGTAGAGAAATTTGAATTAAAAAAAAACTCAAATTGTTTAACATCCTCGTCTAAAAACATGAACCCACATACGTGAAGCAGTGTTACCCTTGAGTGATCCACATGAACATCACTCGGTGGTAGAGAAAATTCGCACCACGGCCCCACCCATTACCACGGCCGGGCCCGTTGCCGCGACTGCGGCCCTGTCCATGGCCCTGTTTGTGGTCTCATGGTGCACCATCTCCACGAAGTTCCGTAGCTGCTGCCAATGCCGCAACCTCTTGCCCACCACCAGTAGCCTCAGGAAATTGGGCCGTAAAGTGGCTAGGTTTCATGTTGTTGTGGCAGAGCTTGTCACAAAAGGCTGCGTTACAACGCTCACGCGCCACCTATAGTTCGTCATTGTCATGGCTGCGCTTGTTGTTGGAGGCCTTGTGCCCTCCAATCTTCATAACTAGAGGGTTTGCAAGCTGCTTGCCCTTCAACCCATCCTACTCCCCAATTGACCCACCAGCCCCTACAGCGTCCATGTGCATGTCGCAGCTTTGTTGTGCACGTGTGTTCGGCCGTGCATCTGATTAGTGTTTCGGGTTCACCGAATACATTTTACTCATGTAGTCAAGCAACGCCCTCCAGCTTGTCCAAGCTTGGCCGATTGCCTTCGTGGTGGTCTTGTCCTTCAACTTCTTGTTGGTAGGACCATCATGTAAGTATTCCAAAAACAAGCACTCCGGGTACTTGAAGGTTTGGGTCTGGTTTTCCTCAGTGAAGCTTTTAGCTTCCTCCACGAGTACTGTGAACTCACTTAAGTAAGCCAACTACCTGAATTCCTTGACATTGTAGAAGGCACGCTGCGTCTCCTCACGCTGGGTGCATTTCTTATGCATGATAGTGTTGAAGACCTCCCACGGCATGGGCTGTCACTCAAGGTGTGGTTGTTGCATGCCCAACTCCTTCATTATGTACTTGAAGAGATTGTCCTCAAGTCGCACTCTGGCAAGGTCACTCCATTGAGAGAGTGGTGTCTTTTGAACACGTAGGACGTGCTCCATGCAATTCAGCCAATTAGTCAGCTTCATGCTCTTCTAGAAGAATCTCACATTGTGGAGGAAGGACGTGTTCATGACCGGCCCCGAAGTCGTCAAGGTAGGCAAGTCATTGCTGTAGCTGGTGGTACCATCACCATCTGCAGTCCGCTACAATTGTTGTTGCATCCACACCTAGGTCACACTCTGGAACACCTTGTCCAGATCGTCACATTGACGGGTTGCCTCATGAGGGGCAAGTCGCTACAGCTGACGATCAAGGTTGAGGTTTGTGTTGCTCTACCCAACATGGGCCAATTGGTTGGTGAACGTGAATCGCAGCTCTAATGTCATCAGTGCGTTGGCGATAGCCTCAAGGACCTTGCATTGTCTGTAAAGTGTTAGCCACTAAAGTAGGGTACGGTTTACAAATACGCGTTCCAGGAATCCCATCTTCCGGAGAAGGCTTTCATCGGCAAAGACGCTTGATTGGGCATTGGTTTGTCCCATCACAACCACATCATAAAAAGGGGGGTCCGTCTCCACTCATCTAGGTGGTGATCTTGAGCTGGCCCGCCACCTTGGCAACCAACTCAACAAGCTTCCTGCGGTGTTCGCAAATTGCCTTGACGATGATTTTTTCTGGCTCGTACTTGCGAGAACTTCTTGCGTGGCTGCTTTCAATACCTTTACTACTATCGACAGGCTCGTTGGTGTCAATGACTTCAGGCAATCCGGCGAGGGTCTTGCCCTTCTCAAGCGATGGACTTGAGTTCATCGCATAATGATGGTGATGATTGTGATCCTCGTCACGTTCACCATCGTTGGTGTCGTGCTCGCTGTCGGGGTCCACACCCAGATGGTCCTCCTTGTGCGCATCCTTGGTTGCGTTGGGGTCTCCCATGTGGACGTCAAATTGCTCGTCGAGCACTCTCTTGGTTTTCTTACGTTTCATGGTGTCGTCGAGTATTGCGAGGGTTGCCTTCGGTGGTACGGTTGCCTTCGGTTTGGTACATGCTTGTGGTGGCGGCTTCCAAAATTTGGAGTCCACTGAGGGCGTGTGGTGAGGTCGTCTCCACCTTACGCTTGTTGGTCTTGGATGGTCCGGCAATTTCCATCTCATCACCCGTACAACGAGCACGTGAAGACCGTTAAGAGGATCATCCCACAAATTTGAGGAGGTGTTACTTCACGAAGTCTCTTTGCACTCATGATCGATGATGCAATTCATAAATTGAAATCTATCTTCTATGCTGCCACTGTTGGCACAATCACGTGGGTTTAGTCAACACCCTAAGTCGTGAATCATGGTGCTAGGCAAGCTAAAATACCAAGGAAAACAATGCAAGGACAAGATCAAGAGACTGCATTGATTTGAGCACCACTCAAAAAGGTAAGGAGGAGGGGGTGTTAGCTCTTCCTAAGGTTTTGTACCCCCATATGCTCCTTTCTCACTTTTCTTGTCTTGTTTGTTGTCTTCTTGTCTTCTTTGGCCTCCTCTTGAGTCCTCTTGGCGTATCTCACACTTCTTGGTAACGTCTTCCTTAAGCCGGTGGCGTTGGAGAAGCCACCACAAATCTCCAAGGAGTTGTCTTCCCTCTTTTTTATGGTGTTCTCAGGCCGTGAGAGTCCCTGGAATTGGGATTAAATGCTCTCCAAATTTTTTGATGAAGGAGGGGAGAGAGAATCTTGAAAGTGGAGGCAAATGGTGGCTTTGGGGGTGGGCACTCTCCACCCCATCCAAGAAAAGTCCACCAAGAGGAGAAGCTCAAAGGAGTTGGGAGGTTGAAGTAGAGCTCCTTAAGAGCTTTCTAGCGTACTTGTTGATGCTTGAATTGGATTAGTTTGGATGTTGTATCCCCCTTGGCATTTCTACCACTTTTATAGCTGTTCATAGTGATTTATATCTAGCGTAACCGCTAGAACTGACACATAGTTAGTCATGAGGGTTGTTTGGCTCTGAGAACCACTATAACAACTGTGTCTCTAACTCCTTCACTTAGTTCATTGTTGGAGTTTGCAGATTGACATCCTCAGCTCGTTCGAGGGATTTCCCCCTCTGTGTCACTCTGGGGGCAATCATCATCATTGTCTCCTGTGTAGGGAGACTCGAATATTTCAACTCTGTGGAGGCCCATTTCCATTTATACCGTGCTCCCTCATTTTGGGTTTGAAACGAGCTACCGACACCTTGCCTTTTTCTCTTCTCTCTCTCACTCGCGCCTATCACTCGTCCTCGCTCACTCTCGGTGGCAAGGAGGGCAAGCAAGGGTGAGGACACGAGGCCACGAGCCTCACCCTCATAGCCTTTGTGGCCACTCAGACGCCGATCGAGCCACTAGCTCGATCGGCGGCTGGTAGCTTGCCGTTGGGTGGCGGACCGATCATCTGACCGGCCGCCGGTCACCCAGCCAGCCGGCCGCCAGCCGGCCGGCTGCCAGCGTATGGTTGGCCACTGATCAGCCCTCGCAACAGTGAGGGCTGGTTGTGAACCACCTTCTTGCTATTGCAAGGTTGGAGGGCCGGTTCGGCCCTCTCGCTACACCTTTTGCCTCAAATCAAATCAATGGATTCTGGGCTAGAGTCAAATTAGACTGTAGTCCATACACATTTTCCCGGGCCTTGGCTCTTAGAAACGTGAGCCTCAGGTACCCGAAGTACCCGATAACTATCTAACGACCATTTTAACTGTTAAAATGGTCCTTTTGGTACATCCCTTCTCCTTTTTTTTGAACCATCCCGGTTTGTGTTTACTGATGGAGGTTTGATCATCACATACTTCATAATACAAACCATGCAACAAGAAGCATAAACGAAATCACATGTGTGAACTCTTGTTATTCACAACACGGTGGTCACGTTCACGCATAATCAACCACACACGTGTGGTTCTTGTGATTATAGTCATTCATATACAACATTCAGTGTTGATTGCATGATATTTTGGCTCTTGTCAAGATGAGACACGTATAATCCTTGTGTGTTCTTCACAAGTGTTAATGAGTTTTCACCGATGACTCATCACACTTGTGTATCAGTGGCATGGTCGATGCTTCTTGGGACGCACATTGTCAACAATGTCTTGCCAGTTTTGAAGAGGATACGGAAAATGATTTTTCCACATTTCACGTGGTACGTGTTCAGTAAGCTGTTGTGGTGATGCCTCCTCAATTCTTGCTAGAAGCATCCTTACAACCAATTAACCAGATGTTTGCGCGAAAGCTGTCTAGGTCCACACACCACTTTTTATGTCATTTGGACAAGATCTCCTCTGAGGGGTTGTTGCCAACGTGGTACCTTCGTGCAACATTATCAGTTCGTGTAATCCAGTATCTGGACATCAGTCTTCTTGCGTTCCTTACCACGTGTTTATGACCACGAGTTCATTAGCAAACCTCTTTCAACACCTGTCAGTTGGTTGGCTGAACTCAGCCTATCTCTACTAAGCTCATGCAACTTGCATTCTAGCTGTTTCTTATGTTTGGGAGGCACCAAGACCCTACAACTAGGTTGTTGAGCATACGTGTTCTCCTTTTTCAAAGATTGCACACATCTTTAAAGGAGGCGGCATTGGTCATCTGGCACGCAAAATTACCATCAAAGTTCGTCATCAGACATGAAAATACTCTGACCTAGATGATATTTGTCTAAACAATCATCCCATCATTTCTTTCGGAAATGAATACCAAAGGCTAGCGCTTGCGTCCCTGTCAAAAGCATATCATTTTCAGCTAGGTAAGTTGAGATGACTGATCTCAATGATCGCGGATTGTATCCACAAATAACGTGTTCATAACATGTTTTTCACCAAACGGGTGTACCATGACCACAATCCATGTGGTTCAAGTTGGAAGGACACCGTTCTGGTGTCAATTCCATGTAGTTTTGGTTGAACACTTCTGAATCACATCCGATGATCCTAGATCGACCAGTTCCTACATCATTCTCTGTTCATGGAATTGCATCCTATGGTTCCATTGAAAAACCGGTCAATAGTTTGTCCTACTTACAGACCTTTTTAGGAATTTGTAATTTTCTTCAATAAAAACAAAACATACATCCTTTATGAAAAGCATCGTATAGAAAAATGAACCGCAAGAGTATGTCTTGGGGTGTGATGACCAAATTACAACAAATTGTATTATCTCATTGTCTTCTATTATGTACATGTGGTACTTCCACGCCATAGAGTTTTTTCATATGCCTTACTCGAGTCACTTTTAGAGAGTATCACCCTCATCAGCGACATTTTGCAAAAAACCACCATTGTTAATACCACCATAGCAACATCCTCAAACATATTATACTTTGAATTCAACAACAAAACATCGATTGAACTGTTCCAAAAACCAAGGGAGTTTATTCACTTCACCATGAAATTCCAAGTCAGCAGCGTGGTTTGACTACAATATAGTCAAATGTGATTTCCATCCGTGGATGAAAATTCACATTTACTGAAGTTTCCTCTATGATCTCTGTCGGAGATTGGTTTTGTTTTAATAGTAGTTGTTGGCTTTCTTTTGTACATTGAGATATCATAGAGGGTGCTACACCATACCTTTGGCATGATCAAAATCCATCTGCATGATGTTTTAACAGTGTGATATACATGACAGGTGTATCGCATCATAATGCCAAAACGTTTGAGACCCATTCAAAATGACCACACGTTATGTGGTCGGTTGGACCATTGGGTTATGGGTGCTAAGACAATCGGCTTATAGGTTGTCTCCACAGTCAAAGGCTTTGGAGGCCAGTTGTAGACTATTATGTGATCCCAATTATGTCTTAGTTAGTTTCAAGAAAATCAATTGAACTGTCATAGTACCCTGGAACTATAGTAGTGATGAAGGGGTATTGCCCGTTTTCTACCAAAATAGAATCTTCACAAAATAATGGACGAACCCATGTCACCGACATCGGTTCAATTTTTTTTGTCTGTCAATATCCATGACATATTAAATCACTGAGTGATTACGGATTGGAGGTGTCGCCTTAAGAAATACTTGTGTTTGACATTCGTGCAATCTTTGTCACATGCAAAGAAGCGACTCATGTTGTCTTTTACCATCGCACTGCGGTGCCTCAGATCGTAAAGGACCCATAGAAGAGCCCCTCCTTGTCTTTGACGCATTCACAATGGTCACCAAAGATCTTCCTTGTCTTTTCAACTTGGTTGTCGGTACACTCTTGTTTCTTTTCATCATCGGTACCAGTCGAGTATCCTACTGCTCCTTAACTTTGACAACTGTATTTTTATGAGTTTAATATTCCTTTTATATCATTGTAGAATTCTCAGGTTCAAATTTACTTGCTAGTCCCTTGATTTTGTTTGGGGGAGGAATGATCTCTTAAATTTGACGAAGGGACACAAATCATTTCTTGGTAGTTCTTGATTTTTTTGAAGCTCCACTATGTGTGTATGAACTGGGGAAATAGGGATTAGCGGTCGGATTCTGCATCTAGACCAAAATGTTGACGGGGCAACAAGTAGCGGGTGAATGTGTCAATAGGGAAGTGGGCAAGCAGGTCTCTGTGGCAATGGGTGAAAGTGTTAATGGGGCAGCAAAAGGCAGGTTGTGTGGCAGCGAGACTGCAATAAGAGAAATACACCATCACATTGTTAACACGTTCAAACATTTGAGCTCGCGAGTGTTTGCTCACACAAGCGAGTGGTGTTTGTTGAATTCATTTTCTTGAATTTCTTGTTGATGTTTGTAGTCAAGACTCATAAACAAAATACAAAGGCACAAACGATACGAGTTCTCAAAATGTGCCCAGGGACTCTTGAAACTAATACATAGGCTAGAACATCATTTTGGTGGACCCTTGATTTCCATGTAATGAAAGAGATCATTCAAATTTTATGGGCCAAACATACATTGTCATCAAAATCAAGGATCAAGAGAGTACCAAAATATGTTTCCATCACTCACCAAGCAATAGGATGCCAATATTTTTATTGATAAATTATTGAAGGATATCATCCTTGACACGTTCAATCACGGATTGATGGTTTCATTAACCACGATTTCTGATGCACACATCCTCCGAAAGGTAATGATGCATCTAATACACATTGTGCACAGGTAACATGATGTCATTCCTCTAGGATTGAATATGACGTGCTAACACCCTAGGTTTGTTCAACATCTCATGACATAGTCATGGAACAGGCTAAGTCGTTAAAAAATCACATTCTCCTCTAAACATTGTAGCACAATAGGACGTACGACTGTTTTAGATCACATCATGCACCCACCAAACCACTTTTTTTCTCAATTGGTATCACCAATGTTTATCCAAAACATCAACTGATAACACTGGCTTGATTCAATGTCACAAAATCATTCTGATCATTTGGCAGTCAAGCTTGCTTATAACTTGCTGTCATGATCGACGCACCAATAGTTTGTTGATACGTTTTTTTGTGCATATTGTGCATGTTTTTCATGCATTTCGTGTTCCCAATTTCACGTGAATAAATTATAATGGTATGAATTGCATACCTTGATGCATCGAAAAGAGGGTTGTCTTCAACACCTGGTCATGCATGCTGAACTCCTGTAGTCATGTAAGTCGTGCATGTCTTGGAACTGGTGCTCAACTGAATGAACTTTCATAGCTCATCCCATCTATGGGTAAGAATGGGTTCATCCACCTTGATCATGGTCAAAATTTGAGGAAATTGTCCTTGTAACATATGTGACTCATCCATTAAGATTTTTGGCTTGTAAATCTTTTGGAAGTATCTTCCCAAACTGTTATCGACAAATTCAAAATTCTTACATTAAAAAAAATAGTTCCAGGTGAGAGCTGAGATTGTATCGTTTTTGGTTTACAAAAAATGTATACCTTTTATCACCAAAATTGTGTGTGGTTGGTTTGGGTTATACCCATCACTTCTCTCTTTTAAACTTTTGGTAGTGTTATCATCCTCAAGTTGGTGAACACGGCTCTCAAATGTCACATGACATTTTTGTGGTGCTTCATTTAACTCCCTTGGTGCACTTGCTTGGAGAACTACTGCAAGCACAATGTGTACGCTTTTATTAGGTTGTTTGCCTCAAGAAATGTAGTTGTAGCAATAGGGTGCAATTCAAACCCATGTTGTTGATGCAAACAACACCTATGACATGTGTTGTATCAACAACAGTGACATGAAGAGTTTGTTTGGAGGAGTTCATGTCCATAGTGATTTCAGCACTTGCATCAATGGTGCAATTGGCTTCCAAACCAGAAGTACAACCTGCAACTTTTGTCAATTGTGCAAGCGGTATCTATGACAATAGTGCATGCAGCACTCGTTTCAATGTTTTGAACCAACGCACTTGTTGAACTTGCATTCATCACTCATGTGAATATTGCATTGAACATTCATGTGAATGTCTTGATTGCGTGTCCATGTTGGTCATATTCCAAGTGCAACCAACAATTTTTTGCCTTTTGCAGTAGACCCTCATACATGGATTTTCACCATCATTTGTGTGTGGAGTGTGATTGGCACTCACATTCTCGAAACATAACATCAATGTCAAAATGGCTGACCAAGCATCCTTTGTGCAACCATCACCCACATGGATACACAATCTGCATTTTCTTGGCATGTCTCCTGCAGGCCATGAGCAGTGCGTTAGGTACTAGCATCACGAATGCATTCAGAATCTGTAAAAAAATGTACAATTGAAAATTAATTCAAGTGGTGGATGCTACACCGGAAAAAATGTTGTGACCAACACTATCGGCTATTGCCGATAGTGTAATCCACACCGACGTCCATGATATGGTCAATGCTCGAATAATTGTGCAACGAACACCCGTTTTGTGTAGTCAATACATTTTGTATCATTGTGGTAAGTAGATGAGTCCCTGAGTGGACACAGCATGTTCGGTGCTTTTACTCTCAAATTTTCTTACAAATACAGAATTCTTATTTGTGCACATCAATGTTGTGGTGTTGTACATGTGCAAAAAAAAAGTTTCACACATGTACAACTCGTGCTAAGCCATGTTGTGGCTTTTGAACAATCATCCCTTGTGGATTTTCTCAAGAAATTCCCCAACTTCAATACTATCTCTATTTTTCTTGGCTCTATCGGTGTTCAATTTCTTTCATTGAAGCATGTCCAAGAGAATTCCATTCACGACATGGAAAGCTATCGATTTTCCTTCTTTAGCAAATTATGAATATTAACTAGAAAAATGTTGTCTATTCCATTCTTTTCATTAGACTCCTTCCAAGTATTCGATTGAAATTTCATATTATCATCACTCATCAAGAGCCTTTGACCACATTTTACAACGATGAACCCATGACTAACAAGGCCAAACCCTGGGTTCAACTCTGCAAATCATCCTTGCCTCTAGTGCTAGTGGGACTTATAGGTTTTTTTTGAAAGGATATTTTTAATTCACACACATTCAGAGCTCAGATTGGTTTTTAAGGTACCCAGATTTGTTGTCAACTGAAGGAACTTTCCTCCAATTTGTGTAACAACAAACCGAGTTAAAAATGGGAGGTATTTAGGATAGTGGGAAGAAATTGCTCACACTATGGTTGGAATTCAAACCAGCTCCCTTGCCCTTGCAATGGCATCTGTTGTGGGCTACACAACTGGTACACATTGGTATTCGTGTACATAGGCTATATGGCGCATTTAATCTATCTGCAAGGTCATCCCCTCCGTTGGAGAGGGGAGGATGGAGGAAACTTCCTTTTCTCCTCCTCCATTGGGCCATGGGCCCTTGTGAGGGGAGGAAGAGGTAGTTTGTCTCCTTGCCTCCGTCTCGGGTTATCAATCCTCATGAGGGGGTGGAGAAGGGAGGAGCGCCTCTGATCCTCCTCCCCTTGGACTGTCGGCCCATGTGAGAGAAGCGGAAAGAGGGGACTATGTACCCTCATTTAACCCTCTGCGCATGTGAGGGGAGGGGGAGAGGGGAGGTCGTCTCCTATCATCCTCCTTTGGTCGTCAGCCCCTTGGAGAGGGGAGAGGGAAAAGGGGTGGTTGTCCCCTCTCCTCCCCCATGGGCTGTCGGCCCATGCAAGAGGAGGGGGGAGAGGGGAGGCCGTCCCCTCTCCTACCCCATGGGCTGTCGGCCCATTGGAGAGAGGGGGAGAGGATAGGTCAAACCCTCTCCTCCCCCGTGGGTCGTCCGCGCATGTGATGGGGGGGGAGAGGGGACGCTTTCCCATTTCACCACCCATGGACCGTAAGCCCAGGTGAGAAGAAGGTGGAGAGGGAGACGTTGCCTTTTCTCCCCCCTTGGACCTTCGGCCCATGTGAGAGGAGGGGGAGAGGGCAGGCAATCCCCTCTTCTCTCCCTTGGTGCTGTGGACGTCAAGGAGGAGAGGTAAGGAGGGGCTCGTCCTCGTCGTCTCCCTAAATGCTTTTTGTGCCAGTGAGACGAATGGGGGGGCTCACCCTTGTCGTGGTTTTGCTCAGCATTATTGTTTTTTGTTTTTCAGTCAGCTTGTAAGAGCTCGTGGCTCTTCCGAGGTCTTCGCTCTCGGCCATTGGGCTCAGTGCTCCCATCAAGGCGGCGTTCAGTCTCCCCTCTCTTGGCCATCAAGCCCTCTCCGCTGATCAGGTGGCGTTTCAACGATCGGCCTAAACATTGTTTTTCCTTGCTTTAAACTACTAACGCTTTTCGTCGATTCCAATATTCCACGTCCAAGTGCATTCAACATGATATGTTTTCTCTCTCGCAAAATCTCTGGCTTTGACACCAATGTAACAGACTCGATCTGTTTTGTGACTGTTTTCAGAACGAAAATGTGAGCCCTCAAAAAGAAAATTCCAAATCCAAGTGATTGCTTTCCTTAACCATTTTGCCACACACGTTACAACAAAGCGGATAGGGTTATCATATTACACGATTGAAAATATGCAACCTAATCCCACGTGTTCCACATGGCATTGGCATGCTGGAAAGAAGACCTTAGCGATGTTTTAGAAGTGGAAGAGAACAGGCACAATAAATCTTTTGGTGCGACACTCTTTTCACCTCAAATCCAGCAAAGGGATATTTTATAGGATAGAGATCAACTAGAATCTAGCCCGCACATAATTTTGGGCTTTTTCTCCTGTTAAGCACCAACGTTGAGTACCAACAGTACCCTATGAAAATTAAACAATAACATTTAACCATGAAAACGGTCCATACGCCAAAGAGTGTTATCATGGAATATTTTAATAGATTATCCCCATAACAAGAAATGAGGTTTCCCTTGTCCACCCACAACTGTAAAGTGTGAACAATTAATTTCTAGGTGAAGGTGCCAACCCCCCTGTTTTGTCATGCCCGACGCTCATTCACTCATTCCTTTTAAGCAAAATAATCCGTCTGCCCATGTCCATAAACAAAGACTCCAACCACTCACTTGTTTTTCTCAAAACTAAAGCAGTATCGCATGTCGATGCTTCAGTATGGCAGAAACATGCATGCAAGTGGCAGATCATGGCCCATCAATATATCAATAAACTATATCTATACGTACATCTATATACATATCTAGTTCTGTTTATGTATTTATATCCATATCTATATACATTGATATCTATATCTATATCTATATCTATATCTATATCTATATCTATATCTATATCTATATCTATATCTATATCTATATCTATGTATATATCTATATGTATCTATTTCTATATCTATATCTATATCTAAATCTATATCTATATCTATATCTATATCTATATCTATATCTATATCTATATCTATATCTATATCTATATCTATATCTATATCTATATCTATGTCTATATCTATATCTATATCTATCTATATCTATATGTATATCTATATCTACATCCATGTCTATGTCTATAGCTATATCTATATCTATATCTATATCTATATCTATATCTATATCTATATCTATATCTATATCTATATCTATATCTATATCTATATCTATATCTATATCTATATATATCTAAATTCATACATCTATATCTATATCTATATCTATATCTATATCTATATCTATATCTATATCTATATCTATATCTATATCTATATCTATATCTATATCTATATCTATATTGATATCTTTTTCTATATCTATATCTATACCTATATCTACATCTATATCTATATCTTAATTTTTATCTATATCTATATCTATATCTATATCTATATGTCTATCTATATCTATATCCACATCTATATCTATATCTTTATCTATATCTATATCTATATCTATATCTATATCTATATCTATATCTA